>BROF01003106.1:64559-98431 GCA_024346535.1 Eptatretus burgeri | reverse complement strand
ATATATATATATATATATATATATATATCAGTCGACCCGAGCACAGAATATGCGCTGCATTGTAATTCCACTTCACTTCCTGGTGCATTTATACTAACTACTATCGAGTAGGTCAAAGGACTTGATAGAATTTTATATACTCTCAATATGTATTCATACAGTGCACTGTCTTGGTAGTTACTACTCGTATTTATTATATATAATTTTCTGCATATCTTACCAAGTGTATGGAATGGCTTTGAGCTCAGTTTGCTATAGTTAACGGGGGAATAAATATATAATTTAATCTTGCATTTGAAATTTCCTTTTTCCTATCTATATATACCTCTTTCAGAGAGAACTGGTGAGGAGACAATGCCATTTGGAAACTGCATGTTTGCAAAAGTTTGCTTTAAGTACAAGTATGCTTGAAATGTACACTTCTGCTGTTGGTTTTGTGGAGATTTAAGACTTTCACTCGGCTTTACGTCCGCCTTTCCGTACCTGCAAAGAGAAGTACATTTAGTTGGGAGAAACGAAGCAGAATACGACTGGCCAAACACCAAATCTCCTCGTGTATTACAGACATGCGACGTGGCTGTGTGAGCCACTAGGCCAAAAAAATAATCTTTCCAGACCAAAATGTCATTTCAGTCTGAAAAAAGGCTGACAAATGACTTGCGCAGGTTCCGAATGGTCTCAGCTTTCGCCTGCTCTTCTGTGGAACTCCCGCGTGATAGGTTGGAGTCGGGCACATTGAAGGTACTTGTCAGTGACTGGGATTTGCTGCCAAGCACAGGAGGGCAGGAAGGACAAAATGAGTTAGTAGAGTCGGGTAAGGTGGTTGTGAAGTTTACATGTGCACAATGAGCTATCAAGGATTATCCAAAAGCACTTTCTCTTTTTTTTTTGTTCGTAGATTTTGGGATCAGGGTGGAGCTTGGATATTAGTCATGTTGGCCAAAGTCAAAGCTCAGTGTATGATGAAATACAAGGATATTTGCAGGTGATGGCCAAATACATATAATGTATAGGATTTAAACTGGTGATCCCAGCATAATACGATATGTGTTTATTTTAGAAAGCTAACCAGGCCAAGCATAATCATAGTTAGAGAAGGTCTACTTGATTACCACGGCGTGAAAGGTTGCACCGTTTATCCAGTGTATTAGGATACACACACATAAGGAACTTTGGCACAGGAGGAGGCCATGGCACCGGGCCCATCATGTCTGTGCTATACCACCCCTGATATTGTCACCCATCCACACAAGCCAATATCCCCAAACCCCTCCATCTGAATAGTTGTACTTTGTATGGAAACACATCCACTGCCTAACCGCCTGCTCTACTCACATCATGAGCACCACTACGCATAAACCCCACGCAAGCACTGTGAAGCTTCTCAAGAGAGGTCAATCCATCGGAATTATTTTTATTTTATTTTTGAGTTCAGCTAATTAACGAAAAGAATTAAACAACAGAACATTCTGATACAAGCATCACTTGAATTGGTTCTATTGATGCTCAACCTTGGCATTCACACTATTTGGCAGGTGGGATGGGTGCCGCAGCTTTTTGGAAGCAAGCTTGTGCTTTGAAGATGCAAACGCCGTGATATCTAATGAGCACGATGAACAATGAAGTGAGCTATGACATATGTTGGTCAACAAAGGTTATTCAAAGACCAATAACATGTCAGAAGAACATCGACCCACACTTTGACACCGTGACCACCGGTCGGTGGACGAGAATTGGATCCCCAAAAAAGGATTAATGGTGGCTTTCTTCATATTTAATTTCTAATAGATATGCAAAAACAATAAACCATCATTCGTTTTAACTCTATTCCGTGAAGTTTATGTCTCTAAGATCGGTGATGGGTTTTTCACAAAATTTGGTACAACGTTTCCTAACTGCAGTCATTCCTCGACTGTTCACATTTTAAGTGGGTCGCATCACAGTATCAAAATGTCAAACAACTTTATAGCCATTACTCGAATAGTAAGCCTGCAATTTTAATCAAAACTTGTTTTGACTTCCTTCTTCGACCACAATCTGTGTGAAACCCATCTCCAAAATATCATTTTAAGTGCAGTCAAATGAGTCAGTCACCTGATGCATCTTGATTTCAAATGACCAGGAACAGGTGGGGGGAACGGGGTCATTGGATGTTTTTTTTATCACTGGCAGTTTCACTTATGTGCTCCTTATTCCAATGCAGCATGACTCACTATGTGCATGTAAGTGCAGAATGTAGAGTTCAATTAGGATCTAAGATCGCAGTACATAGCTAATGTTGGTGCAAGGACTTTTTTTTTTGTGCATAGTATGCATTCCAAACAGTGAGAGCTGCCCTTTATTTTGTGGCCTGGTTTTGGTACACCTTAGAAGGCTGCCACGTCTTCCTATAATGCAGCTATCGCATATGTGGGTATGTATGTAGCCGAAATAACGCCCCCCCCCTGGTGGTGTGTGTGCTCGCCCAGAAGTGGACGGGAAACTGAAGCTGGAATCATCATCATAATATAATGGGCGGAAGCCTGGAACTTCTAACACACTTTTCTCCGAACACATTCTGTTCATACTTCCGAAATCTTCACGTTATGTGTTCCATGTACTTACGCAGGTGATAGTGGATTCCAAAAAATCGAATATCGTAATATTAATATAATCATAATATAATGGGCATAAGCCTGGAACTTACAACACAGTTTTCTCTGAACATATTCTGTTCATACTTCCAAAATCTTAACATTATGTGTTCCATGTATTTATGCAGGTGATAGCGGATTCAAAAAAATCGAATATAGATAGGATTTTCAAAGAGGGAATCGATGATGTCACAATCAGCAGCGTTCGGCGGCAAACCGACGGTCGGGTCCCAGATGACGTGCTTTACTTAACTAAGTCCATGAGTTCAGGATGTTTGTTCAGCTCAGCATTTACGACTTTTATCCTGCCATATTGTTAACCTGTTGATGGAGGTAATACAGAAACGATGAATATGTCAAATCGTTCGTGTTACTCATCCGCAACGATGTGTCAAGGCCAACAATCTAAAGCGACCGGTCTCAAACGCTACCATGGGCACCCAGACACGCCACCAATATGGACTGAGCTGTTGAATGCGGTGCAAAACATCGAAAGAAACTACCGTAACCGAGTCGTGTGATCCGTCCTGTCCCCTGCTAGTTATATTGTAAAGACCAGCTGAAGAGCCCATCTATGACAGGCACTAACTAGTTCAGAATGAGCGTACGAGTCGAGACTATGTGTTCAACCAATTACTGTTCTTGTTTTACATCGGTTTAAAGATTGTACAACTGTTTGCAACTATTGTAGGCCTATTAAAAGCATTTCCACAGAGGATGAAAACTCTTGTTATGCTGGAACGACACAGCATATATATTAGGAACAACTGTTTGTTTTCCAGATGTCAATGTTTTCTTTGAGACATTGTAAAACCGAATAATTTCTTTAACTCACTTGCTAAGAGGCAGAAAATTCACCAAATGATAGTTGCCTCACACAGCATATACATGCTCTATTATTTGTATCTGCAGACCATTATAAATTCACTGGCTCTTGCAAATTAGCATTAGCCTATTCTATAGGCTGGCATGATTGCCTAGAGATAGGCACACTCACCTCTAAACTGTCTAACCTTGGTTAGAATCTTGACCCAGCGATAAACTAACACCTCGGCGTTTTGCATGCAATGTGTGGGCCATCACTTGAATGGACGTTAAGCCAGAGGACGCCAGCACTAGTTGGTGTACGTTAAAGGTCCCATTGTCGCGTTCGTGCAGAGTCAGTGGGATATCGCCGGCACCTTGAACAAATTCCTCATTAATGAAAAAACTGGATTAAAAAAACATATATCACTCGATAGTGCCTTAGCCTTGGTAGCTACGTGAAAGGTAATATTAAACGATCCCTGATCCCATTCCTTCGTGGGTGTAGGGAAGTGTTTGAGGCCTCCACAAAAAACAATAGAATAAAAAACACAATTTGATTTCGTCAAAATGCCAACAGGATTAGAACAGCAGCGGGCAACACCAGGTACCCCTACTCGTCGGGCGACACCAGGTACTCCTGCTCGTCGGGCGACACCAGGTACCCCTACTCGTCGGGCGACACCAGGTACCCCTACTCGTCGGGCAATACCAGGTACCCCTAGTCATCGGGCAACACCAGGTACCTCGACTCATCGACTAATTCTTATAGTAATTTGCAATTGGTCACTGGCTTCGACACAAATACAATTTTTTGTTATGGACCCGAGGCATTAAAAAGCTCCATATATTGAACAAAGTTTCAAATGGAGCACCTCACCACCATTAAAGCGTTTAAATTGCATCAGATGTGGCAATAAATGTGAATTGTTGCTCCCAGCTTGCCGGCTCAATGGCAGAATTTGTATTTTGCCGCCTCCATTCCTACCCTGTTTCGAATCTCATGCGGGCACGGGCAACTTGTTAATTAATTGTAACGATGTTAATTGATAATGTAGTTAAATTTTTTCTCAAATTTCTTTGGCCTGGTATTATTTTTCAGGTCCGTATCATTGGCAGAAAGTGTCTTTGAATTGCATGGTTCAAATTCATTGTACAAAAGTGACAAAGCCTTTGGTTTTCCTGCACTGCAAAGAACATCATGCAAAATGCAAATGTTAATCGCAACAGCTGGACCCGTATATCGGAAACCACCTCACTTAAGCTGAGGGTGTGGAGCTGCCTGTTGGCGTGCCGGTTGGCCTTGGTTTTGTGGAGGTGGGCGTGCGGGTGGCCCTGATGCCTGTGGGCCAGACACTGCACCAGGCCTTGGCTGTTGTGTCTGGGGAGGCCCTGCAGGCCTGGTGGTTTGTGGTTGACCTCTTGGCTGCTGCTGTGGTGAGGCTTGCCCACTGCCAGGTCGTGAAGACGTCTTCTGCTGCTGCTGCTGCTGCTGCTGCTGAGGAGGAATTCCAGAGATGGGTTGCTGAGAAGACCTTGCAGGTGGCCCTGATGGACCCTGAGCACTAGCTTGTGCAGGTTGTCCTTGTGATGGGCCACGAGATGGGGGACCACCCTGAACTGGCCGTTGCGGAGGTGCACCTGGAACCTGTTGGGTAGCTGTTGGGGAAATAGAAGTGAAGAGTCAAAAAAAACAAAAAAAACCCACCATGGCCTATTTTGAGACTACTGGTGCAAACATCACCGCTGTTGATGTTTCACAATGCTGCAGTATTAATGCAATCTTATACGTTATCCAATGCCTTATTTCCTCATCAAATAAATCTGAATGCCACGTGTTATTTTGGTGTCACATTGTAAAGGAGACTAATTTGTGGAGAAATCAAGCTGGCACACAATTTGCATTTCCCCAACCCCACCTCCACTTAACATTCAGATGTCTCCGGAATAAGAAGAAATATAACCTCTATTAAAGGATGGATGCACCGAGAAGAGGCTCAAATATTTTGATGAACTCATGGAGGAACTATTACATTTTTCACAGGTATGATAGGAACATTTGGACACATTAGTACACGATTACATGGTTTACAAGGACATTAGGATACAGGAGCTAAATCAACATGGTGGGAGGGATTTGAACCAGACATCACAGCATACTGCTGAAACAGTATCAGGTAAGTGCTGAAACAGGATCACCAAACAAGCCAGGGCATTCTAAAATGAGAAAGAGCAACCAACGATTGCAGACCCTCACCAAGACTTGTTTCATGTGGTTTATAGTATATATTTTATAGACGTACTCACATTCAAATTGCGCATACTTTACAGTGGTACGACCTTGTTGTTGACTTAACGGTTAAAGATCTTAGGGTCTTGAATTTGAGTCCTTGTCGCACCGTTGAAATAACACCAGATGGATTGACAGCCTGTCATCCTTCCGAGGTCAGAAAAATGAGTACCAGCTTACTGGTAACAGGGGAACTGCATCAGCAGAATAGCCGTGCTTCCAGAAAATGATGCAACCAGCAGCCACAGGCTGCATATGAATCGACATATAGAGGAACTCGGTTGAAAAAAAGATAACATGTACTACTGGCTATCACTAGGTGGTGTTTGTGGCCTATGTTAGCACATTCTGCACAGACAAAGCAACAAACAGACCCAAATGCATTCTGGTGAGAGTAACTAGAACGGCACTTGGTAGTGTGCATCCAACTACTACATTTTATGCTTTGTGTCCCACTGATAGGCCAGATCTGCATCCAGACCTGAAGCCAAATTGAATCGGCTTGTTCTCATTACCGACTCAACTAATCCACCAAGTTTTGGCATAATCAGTCCACAACATTTTGAAATATCCTGCTATGTATCACTTTTGGACCCATCTATCAATTGTGAAGTTATCAGATTCATCAAATCTGGAAGTGGATCCTGATCTTCACCAAAATGGAATCAATTCGTCCTTGTCATACACCCCAACCTGTCCACCAAGTTTCGTCCTCATCCGACCATAACTTATTGAAATATCCTGCCCACATTTGGTGGTGAAGATAAAAAAACAGAAATATAATGTGGTGCTTCATCTGTGTGTCCATCTTTATGTCGAGGCCTCATTCATCTCTTTGACCCATGATGGAATTTTCATGGAAGTTTCCTTTTGGTGGATATGACAAAGTCACCTCACAACTCATTTCAGAGGAGTTATCATGTGGTCTTGCATTGTAAGCATGGGCTTGAAATCATAAATTTTGAACACCTTCCTTTCTGGACCTCATTTATATGTCGTTCTCAATTAGTGGTGTTGAAGGGGTCATTGTTCAAAAACGGCCTATTTGGATATTATTCAAGTACTTTGGATGACCTGGTTCAGGTGAACTTCAGATCCATTACACTGATGAGATGAAGTCCTTTTTGTGAACAACTAAAGAGTGTAATTTTGTATGATGTTTCTGGTAGTTCCAAATCATGGAAGCACCATGCCTGGTGTTGGCTTAGTGGTTAGGGTAGCTGGCTTGGGATCTTCGGATCCCGAGTTTGTGCTCCGTTGGCTGCTGAATTAACACCAGATGGGGTTGACAGCCTGTCATCCTTCTGAGGTCAGTGAAATGAGTACCAGTGTCCTGATATAGGGTCAAAGCATCAGCGGCATAGTCGTGCCCCAACAAAATGATAGCTACCTGGCAGCCAAGTTGCCATAGACAAGAAGAAGAAGGAGGAGAATAATATGGAAGCACCGAGAGTACATTTGTGATCAACCATGGTCCATCTGTGCAAGGATTGCAAAATGACGTGAACTCCAGGAGCATGGCCATCTTGGGTTGGATTTTTCAATTGGAGGTGTTAAGCTCACCTACGCTAGAATTTGGAACTAACTCATATGGGTCAGTTTTATCACTGTGATGCTCAACATTCACTTCAATAATTTTAATAGCACATTAAGGTTTAAAGGGAAAAGTATTCAAACTTCAAAAACAGAATTACTCTGTCTTATCACAAAGGAATGTTAACTTCACCGGTTTAAACAGAATTTGTACTTTTCGGCAAATGAAGACAGTGATTTCACCATTCACCTCCACGGAGGAAGCTATGTTTTATCTCTGTGGCTACACAATATTGCTTATAAAATATACACTCCAGAATGGCTTATGTGAGAGATTTTACATGAGGACCACGACTCAGGTATAACCTCAACACTTGGGCTACTTCACTGAGACTATCCAAGCCGAAGGGAACCGGTCCCATTGGAATTGGTCAACACCGTTAGCATGACAAAACCCCCAAAATAATCCGAGGATGCCATTTGTTACATCGGTTGAATCTTTATAACAGGCTTATCGGTGGATGGGTTTATAGGTTTATGGGATTATATTAGCGAACGCCCGCACAGCGGGAGATGGGGTTTTGAAATTGCGCACACACGTGCATGTGTGTGTTTTGAGCTTCTTTTTTTTTTTTCCAATAAAACCTTTACTTATGAGAATCTGGAGAAGACAACTTAATAATCGTGTCAAAGGGTCGAAGATCAAGGCCATATAAAATCGTCAATTTCCATTTGATTGACTTGAAATTTCAACAGAATTTGCAGATTGGGTAACTGAATTGATTTACCGATCAAAAGCTCGAAGCCAATTGTTCTGAGGTCCAGAGGTCGAGGTCGCAGCGAACGAATTCACAAGTACCGATCAATGACCACTTGTTTGTTTCTCTGTCCAGGCCGCAACCTTTTTTACCATTTGAGGTTTTGTCATTAAATTTTCAACAAAACTTTATGAGAATATCTGGAGAAACGAATTAATAAATTTTCCTTCTTTCTTTTTTTGTTAACTGTTATTTTTTGGTCGTTTAGTTGGAGTACAAAGCAGACGCAGACAGGCTTTGCATTTGGGGTGCTTTTTAGATTTAATGTTATTAAAAAATGTTTTCAATTTGGTCACCACCAACATTTGTTTCTTTAGGTGCTGCTGAGCTTATATGATGCAATTGGACGTAAGGGCCAAACATCCATCGTCTTATATGTGAAAATCTCTGATGTTTAGTTGCATACCAAGAATTGCTGTGGCCATCATTCCTCTGATTTTCTTTTCAGGACCGAGAAGGTGTGATTCATATGCTGACTTAACCTGCACTGTATTCTCTCATATGCTGAAGCGTGTTGGGAATTCGCATGCTTGGTTAATTCGCAATGTAATCATTTCGAGATTATGTCTTAACAAGATGGAGAAGGAGCAATAAGGCATCTGCATTCCCCCAAGCAGCTTTCGCGGCCTGCACGTCGAAAGCACAATGCCAGGGAAAACAAATACAGCATTATCAAGTTTTATTTTGCTTTCAATTCATGATGGAGCTGAGTTTCAGGGGATTCAGAATTTTCATCACCCTAATTGAAACACAATGTTAATCGTTAATAAAGCAGCCTCGTATTTTTTTTGCACCTAAATGCACTTATTATTTCTCAGAAACTTAAAAAGTAGTTCTGGGGAGCTTAGGGGATGGTGCATCGTCCATCCGTCAGTCCGTCCGTCATTTCTGGAACTGCTGATGTGATTGTGACCAAACTTTAGCTGAAAGGATATTTGGTATGTTGCAACTCCAGTTTGTTCATGGCATTAAAATATCAGAGTCTAAGAGGGTCTACCGGGGGTCAAAGAGTCTCCAGGTTTGACCCCCCCCCCAACCCCCAAATATGTATTTGCTTTACTCTCCCAAAATACAGACACAATTTAGATGAAATTTAAACACATACCAAAGTTTGTTCACACCAATAATCAATATATATATATATATATATATATATATATATATATATATATATATATATATATATATATATATATATATATATATATATATATTGGGTTCTAAGGGTGTCTATGGGGGAGAGGGGGGAGGAGGTTGCCCCACAAAATAGGTATTTGCTTTATTTTTAGAAGCTACACACAATTCCGACGAAGCTTGACCACAACCTCCATCACCCGTGATGTACCAACGATTATTCACGACGTTAAAACAAACGAATAAATAAATAAATATTCTGGCCCAAAACATTGGTTCATTGGTACATTTTGTTGATTCTGTGCCACGTTGATTTCCTCATCAGTATCATTATTCTACCAGGTGAACGCCCAGGGGTATTGCCCATATATTTTTTTTATTATTGCAGCATGATGTGAATACAGGTACTTTCACCTTATTTTCTAAAGAACCCTCATTATAGCCTGAGATATACACACAGCATAGACACATAAGGCTTGCAGGATGGCCTAGACCGAGAGGTATGCACACTCGCCTCTAAGCTGTCCAGCCTAGGTTGGAATCCTGATCCAGCTACAAACTGTCATCCTGGTGTTTCACAGGCAGGGTGATTCATCAATGTGTGTGCCGTCCCACGGATAGACGTTAAGCGGGAATCCAGTCTTCCAGCATTAGTTTGTGGACATTAAAGATCCGCAGTGTCCTTCGCAAAGAGTTGGCAAGCTATTTATGGCACCTTGAAGAAATTTCAAAGTTCCTGCCATAACTTACTGCTGGGAAGGCAATGGCAAATCACCCAGTGTAACCCTTGCCAAGACTCTGCTTTGGCAGCACCGACGCTCTCTAAAGAGTATGGTGCATCAGAATAGACACACAAAGATCAATCACGAGAGGGAAAATAAATGACCAGAATGGAAATAATGTCCATTCACATCGAGAATGGTAATCGCTAGAGCACATACCTCCTCCAGGCTGAACAGTTTACGTTTTGTATCCCATTGATAGCCTGTATTTGTATCCGGATCTGAAACAAAATTGAATCACCTTGTTCTTATCACTTACCAAATCATCCACCTCGTTTTGTCATAACTCGTCCACAACTTTTTTGCAATCCAGTATATCGTTTTGGCCCCATCTCTCAATGGCGAAGAATCACTTAAAGTTAAAAAATAAAAACGCTCATATTCGGATCCTGATCCGGATCTTAACCAAAATTGAATGAATTGATCCTTGTCACACACCCAATCTATCCACCAAATACCGTCCGAATCCAGGCATTACTCTTTGAGATATCGTGCTCACAGACAAACAAACAGACGGACAAAAAATAAAGTAGGGGTGAATACATAACCTCCATCCACCTAAGGTGGCAGAGGTAATGAAAGGGATTCATTGAGAATGTAGGAATAAGGCCTCAGTGTTACACATTTGGACAATAACATCACCAGAGAAGCACACACATGAGAGACACATTTAAACTCTTATTAAAAATGAACTTTGTAAAGGTTCTCATTAACTTGTTTATTGAGTTTAATTTTGGAGTTTCCTTTTTAGCTCGCCTGTTCGAAGAACAGAGAGCTATAGTGATACCCCCGGCGTGAGTGTGAGCGTGAGCGTGAGCGTGAGCGTGAAAATGTTAAAGTTTTTGGTGCAAGTTATTTAGAAGCTTGCCATTCATTGAATATGTGAACTGGGATGCTGGTATTTCGCATGGAGGTTCCTTTATGGTATATTATTGATGTAGTGAGGTTGAAATTAAAAAATAATTTTAAATGTTTTAAATTTTTGACCTGTTTTGAACTTAACTTTTTTGTAGCACATCAACGTTAAAGTTTTTGGTGCAAGTTATTTCGAAGCTTACCATTCATTTAATATGTGTACTAGGATGCTGATATTTGGCATGGAGGTTCCTTTGGGGTATACTATTGGTGTAGTGAAGTTGAAATTAACAAATCATTTCAAATTTTTTTAGCTCGCCTGTTCGAAGAACAGAGAGATATAGCGATACCCTCGGCGTGAGCGTGAGCATGAAAATGTTAAAATTTTTGGTGCAACTTATTTCCTTTCTAATGTTTTTATCTACCACACTATTTTTTTACTGATTACAATATACAAATACATATATTGCTTTAAAATTATTTGGATCAGACTTCACTGCAATGCTTTATAAAAAAATATTGTTAGACTCGTCTTTTAAAAACGATAAATGTATAAACAGGCGAGCATTGGGTGACTTTGACACCAACTCTGGTTTATTTTGCTATTATTCCATTAAAATTCACGTAAAAGACTGCTCATTTTCAAGGGGGTCCACTGTATATAGTTAGATTGATGCCAAAAATCCACGGTATTTGTTGTAAGGATGCAGTTGCCATGGGAACTTCAAATTTTCAGCCGCAGCTTCAAATGCTTCCACATAAGGCCGCATGCTTCTGGGGACATAAGCCTGCTGTACAGCTAACTTCCTGATGAACTGTCGATGTACCTCAGGGATCTTAAACAGCAATTATATTTCAAAAAAATTCCATAGTGTCATCAGGCCATAGCTCTGGATGCTCGGTGTGTATGTTAAAAAGTGGATAGCTGCTTCAGCTGTTCCTGTCAAGTTGATAAACAATGCCTGATAAACGGTGCTTACCTTGTGCTGGCCGGGCCTGCGCCGGTCCTGGCTGGCCAGGCTGTGGCATGGGGGTTGGGTTCACCTTCGGTTGTGCAGGAGACGGCTGTGGTTTCCCCACCAGTTGTCCCCCCATGTTAGGACACAAACATTTGAACAGTCATATAATCACTTTGAGCAGACAAAGTTCATATTGGAAACCTGTTAACAAAATGATTTTCTCGCCCTGCAGCTGAGGACACTCACATTGGGTTTCTGTGGCGATGGGATGGGCGTGCGGGGGATGAGCTGATTCATGCGCGACACTACCAGCTCGGAGACGAGTTGCCTGTCTTCCTCCTGATGCTCTCCAATGAGTGGGAAGCACGAATCAATCACCTGTGAAATATTTCAGTGTTTCCTCCATGTCAAAAAATGCAAGAGCAGTTGGGCTATAGAAAAGTTATGTTTGCTTTGTCGCTATTGTGATTTTTTTTTAACAAATCATATATGTCCCATAAAGCTTTATTATTGTTGACATCATTATGATCATCATTTTCAATGTGAGTACAGTAGTATTTTTTTTTCTCCAAGAACATCCTGTTCATTGATTTCACTCATTACGACCATGCAATACATTGCCCATTCTTAATTTGAACCTCGATGATGTAGTCTCGCCCATCCTTTCCATGCACAGCCTTGAGAGCACAGATGTCTAGGCCACCGAATAGTTCAGAACAGGCATCAATCCACAAGCGATACCTGGAGGCAGTGGGACAACAGTTTTTACATTTTCCCCTAAGAGAAAAGTCATTCATTTTTTTATTAGATTTTACATTTCTAACAGCTTACAATCATTTTCTCCTTGGAGAAAAGTCTGGACAGCTAAATGCCCTCTGTTGATTCGCTCCTCCATGAGCCTGGACATCTCGATATAGAAAATTAATGAAATAGCCAGTGTGAAGAACGCCGTTAATTAAGCATCCAACATAAATGAATAAATAACTCAGCATTTTCATGGCAACTGGCAACATACCATTGTAGCATGGATCAAAACATGTAAGGAATTCAGTTTGTGGAGCACTTTGCTGTGAACTTTGCACCAGTAAAACGGCCGTTGTCTCCAAAAAGTTGTGTCAATCATTCTCGGTCGATTCGGGCACCGCAATTGATGGCACGTAGCACCATACTGTTGTGATGAAATTTAATCTTGGAGTGGAAGCATAAGTCAATCGGCCATGTCCTCACCGTTGAGTTATCTCGTCTTGGAGTTTGCTTGCGACGGGAATGGATTTGACTGAAAACTGCTGTTTTAAAGCAGCTCGAGTAGCAAGCACTCGCTGTGCCTTGCGACACACTGTACTTTGGATGGAGACGCCGAGCCATTTGTCTCTTGTATATTTAAGTCATCATAATCATCATCATCATCATCTACAATGCTCTATGCAGAGTGTTGGTGCTGCCAAAGCAGTTACTAAGCTATAATCCTGGTCAGGTCGCGACTCTTGACTTCGGAAATCAGGCCAAGAATTTGTAATTTGTTCAGGGTGCCAGTGATAGCTTGTCTACTCTTCGCGAAAGACTCCGTGGGTTCTTTAACATCCACCAATTAATGCTGGCATACGGGGACAGCCCATTTAACGTCCGTCTGAGGGACAGCACCCATAGTGATATCACGCCCTGCCTGTGCAACACCAGGATGGCAGTTTATAGCTGGGTCTGGATTCAAACCCAGGCTCGACAGACATTTAAGTCGTGGACATTAACGCGATAAAGGTATCTTTTGAAAGAAGTGGCTAATTTTATGCCCATACCCATCATGGCCAAATGACCTGTTTCGTTTTACAAGGTCAAAGCTGTTTTAATCTCCTATTTGTCTGATACCTGTGGAGCTCGCTTCCTAACCTCAACCTGGTTGTGATTTTACCATGAAACATTCAAGGTGGCTGCATGTACAATCATTTTGTTCCTAATCTGTTTTCTATCCCCCCAACTGGGCTTTGACTGGGTTGGGGACTTATACAAGTATCTTGGGTCCTGTATGTCTGTCTGTGCGTCCATCCATCCGTGCTTCTGTCCATAGCCTCCACTCAAAAATTACTTCATGCATTTCTTTCATATTCAGCACATGTGTGCAATATAATGTGGGCCTGCAGCACGTCACATGATTTTGGGATCAATCCAATTTGGGATTTTGGCAGCTTTGTTAAGATTTTACAGGAGAGAAACTTTGTGAGCTTTATGGTGGGAGATAAGAGGGGCAGGAGAGGGAAGCACAAAACAGGAGGGAGCAGAGACTGTGGAAGGGAGATCTGTTGAAATATCTGTGGAAGGGAGAAGGATGGGGTGGGATACACGGGGTAAACAAGATGGACACGAGAGGCACTTTCAGGAAGGAAAGCAGGGAGTTTAAAGGAAGTGGGTTTGGGGTGGATTAACATGGGTAGAAAAGATCATGGCTTTAGATGGGGAAGATAAGAGGTGGTGGTGAACAGCTGTTTTGAAACCTGGAGGGAAGTCAAAAATTCCGTCTTGATGAGAACTTGTAGTTTTGTTTGCTTGCACTTTCGCCTCTAACTGTGCCGTACATGCCTTGTGTTTCCCAGCGTCCTCTCTTTCAACGTTGATTTTTTTATGCATGCATAATGTGTTCAACTCTACTTCACATAATTAACAACAGTGTCACAGTTCATGCTCACACGGGGTGGATTAATCAACAACAACAGAAAACCCTGCACAAGTGTGGAACACCTTTTGATTGAGATGTGCTGTGCTGGAAATTTAGGTTGTCAGCATTACTTTGTGTATTTTGTGGGTTTAAGGGAGTGGAGAGTGCAATGGGGAGTATCAAAAATTCCACCATTTCATTGATATAGCTCGATTGGCCCAAATTGTATCTGAGAATTATTTTACTGTTTCCTTTAAATGACTGAATGCATCAACTAATTCTAATTATTAATAAAAAAATTCATGATTTCCCTTATAAGGAACCTCAAGTTTTACTAATTCTAATTACTGATAAATAAAAACAAGCTCAAATGAGCTAAGATCCTCGTCCTCTTAATGATGACGTCATAAAAACGAATATGACGTCACTGTGATGTATCAGGTTTGCGATAAATTATCTCTGCTAATGCCCAGCTTGATTCCCGCAAACAGAATTTTAAAAGCTTGCCAAGTTTCGGAGATAATTTTTTAGGTGATTTCCATTCGCGGAGATATTTTGACGTCATAACTTTTTTTTCTCGGAGGAATTTTCAAAATCGGAGATGGTTACTGTCTGCGCAGGGTATTTGTACATATACATGCCAAGTTTCAGGAAGTTTCGATGAAAACTGTAGGCTGTGAAACAAAAAAGTCCACAAGAACAACAACGTGAGTAAGGCTTAGAGATCCTCCACGAGGATCTAAAAAAGTCCACAAGAAGAAGATGAAGAACAACAATGTGAGTAAGACTTAGAGATCCTCCATGAGGATCTAAATATATGATTTCCCTTATAAAGATCTTCAACATAAGATGATGCAACTAGGCCCTTCAAGCCTGCATAATGGTTGCTACCTCTGGTTGCTTCTCTGTGCTATATATCCTTTATAAACTCTGAGTATCAAGCAAGGAGGCAGCACGTACCATTTTTAAAGTCTTTGGTATTACTCGACTGGCATTCAAACCACCCACCTCACAGACTCAGAGCGGCCGCTCTAACCATTACACCACCGAGTCTGGTTTAAATGTTGCAGTCTGTGAAAAACACAGAACCACCCACTGCAAACGAGCTGTGGGTTAGCTGTTACACTGCTATCCACAGCATCAGCCAGCCAACCATTATTTTATCAATAACAGCCCATGCCTTGGGATGGGAATCAATCCATGGATGTGTTTCTGGCTCACTGGCTTTCATCAGCACGGAGTGGACTCCTCTCAAGATTGCAACTAATACCGTAATCACAATTTCCTGGAATGAACAATATAACTGACACATCGCTTTGATATTGTTGTGATTTTGTTTCATGACCAGGCAATGGTTGAAATCGATAAATCTGTTCATGCTTAATTCTCAAGTCAGACTGTATAGGTCCCTGGTTCTTGCATTTGAGTGAGTGAGAACCAGGAACCTACATAGTGTGACATTTTCATACAAAAAAAGCCAAGTTAAACATGTTAATCTGTATCTTAGAGAAGGTAATTTACTAATTTTAAATGTGCTTTTGAAAAAGAACTGCCTGAACATGACCTTGCACATTATACAAGCTAATGGTAACGCCAGTCTTTGCAATTAACACCAGATGTTATTCCAATTGCCCCATGATTAAATATAGCCCTTTTGTTGCATTCAGCATTTTACTCTACATCCCATTCATCTTTTTGTCACCTCGAACAAGAAAAGTCCTCTTCTTAATACGTGTCATCAGCAGAAGGATGAAAACGAATGCATAAGATCATCACGTCAAACCCACTCTCATCATCTAGCCAGTGCTGTCTGAGTATGCCATTGTGCTCACAACTCACTTGTCTGTCATGGCAATTTGCTCCAGCATTGATGAGCCTGAGTTGGCCTTCCAGCTACCGGAAATAGAAGTTCTCCTGACACAAGCACATGGACAACAAAGCACTGTGTGTGATTAGCGATCCGCAATAATAAATCTGGGATAAATTTCAGTTTTTCCACACTGTGAACAACTGAGTAATCAATGCAAGACAGAAACTACAAACTCTTGATTTCCTGGTAAGGGAATTTTAAAAGTAATTTTATAGAATGACCTAAATATATAGTCATGAATGTTGTGCAAAAAGTGAGGTGCGACCAACATGTAGGCTTTATAGTTGCTGCCGATCTTCTGTACGCGGATGTCATATTTCCCGACGATGTACGGCTCTGCCGTGGCATAAGTTTGAGCCAGTGCCACAATGCCAGCCACGTCTTGGAAGTCGTAATGGTTTTCCACCTTGACCTGTCACCCCCAGTAACACTTGCTTTGATTGAGATAATATTCTGACTTATGTTATATCATAATATGCAGTAACAAAACACATTTTCCAAAAGAGATAATGATATAATCGTCACTTACTTAAGGATTAGATGCGCAAGTGGATTGGGTAACCAATTCTGCATAATCATAACAAGCATTCATTTGATAAAAATGTAATGCTGAAGCATGAAGTTTGAAAATTTGAAAACCTTAGAGAGCAGCTGCGTGGAAAATGTGCGAGCATCCCATATTGGGAGATTTTATGAGGCATAAACATCAAATGAAAAGTGTGTGAAATCGCAATTTTCATCTAAATTACAGCATGTCGTATTTACTGGTTAATAGCTCATTTGAGCGCCCGCGTAAATCATTCCTCAATGGCCAATAATGCCAGGTAGGGAGAGCCAAGGAAGGGGAATGATCATGCAAATGCGATTTCCATTTACACTATATAAACAATATTAAAATTATCCATGCCTATGATTTTAAAGCAGCAATTGACTGGAGTTCCATTTCGTAATCTTGTGTGTTATTGGCATGTCTACCTTTCAGGTCTTAGGATGTGGTGGATGATACATCCTCAAATGACTAGTTCCTTACCTTTACACGCAAATGGCTAAATCCATTTCAAAAAGGAATAATTTTTCATTTTAATGGCAACTTTGATGTCAGAAGGGTTGTTTTTTTTATGCTACTTATTAAAAACATAGAAAAGCTACAAAATATCCAACAAGGAAAAACAAGAAAGATGTTATGCATAGCATGATACTTGTGAAATCCAAATAAACAATAGTTGCCATGGAAACAGCAATTTGGTAATTTGTAAAATTTGACCTACAGTGGTTTACAAAAGTATTCACCACCTCCAAAGTTTTCACATTTTGAAGCCCCCGAACTTATTTCATGACACTTTCAAATCAAACTTAAGAGCTCGAGTCATCACGAACGACTCCAAAGTGATGAAGCAAAAGAGATGCAGATAAAATGTGAATGTTAGATGAACAGAGAAAAATCAGATGATTCTCAGGTCCATAAGTATTCAAACCCTTTTGCCCAATTAACCCTAAATTACTTCAGGGGTAAATTATTTGTTTGAAAAGTTACAAAATAAGTGTAATAGGTTTCACCTGTATGTAATCAGTGGTTTAACCGAATAATTAATCTCCCCCACTTATCTTAGGAGATTTAAGGTGAAACTCACTTGGTGAACCAACAAGGCAAATGTGAAGACCAAGGAGCTTTCCAAAGAAGTCAGACATAAAGCGGTGGAGAAGCACCGTTCAGGAGAGGGTTAAAAGAAGATTTTAAAGTCACTCATTATCCCCTTGAGTCCGGTGAAATCAATCATTAAGAAGTGGAAAATGTATCATACCACACAAACTTTACCCAAATCACGTGCATCATCCAAGCTCAGCGGCAGTGCAAGCAGGGAACTGGTTCGGGATGTCACTGTAAATCCAACAATGACCTTAAAAGATCGGGAAGACTCTACGTCCAAGATTGGGGTCAGTGTTCATCAATCAACAATATCCAATTCATTCATAAAACTGGGTAGCAATAAAGAAGCCATTACTGAAAAAGACATCTCAAAGCTCGTACGCAGTATATGAAAAAGTATCTCCATGATACTGCAGGCGTGTGGAGCAAAGTTGTGTGGTCAGATAAGGCAAAGATTGAACTTTTTGGTCTAAATTAAAAGTGTTACGTCTGTCACAAGCCTAACACTGCACATCACCGAGTTAACACCATCATGACTGTCAAGCATGGTGGTGACAGCATCATGTTATGGGGCTGCTTTTCATCAGCAGGGACTGGCAAGCTTGGCAGGATAGAAGGGACAATGGTCCATGAGAATATTTGATGAAAACCTGCTTGAGTCAGCCATCAATCTGAAACTGGATCAGAGATTCACATTTCAACAGGATAATGATCCAAAGCATAAAGCTAAAGCCACACAGGAGTGGCCGATTATGAAGAATGTTCTTGAGTGGCCCAGTCACAGTCCTAACTTGAAACCAATTGAACATTTATGGATATATTTGAAGATTGCAATCCATTGACGATCCCCATCAAAGTTGACGGAACAAGAGAAATTTTTCATGTGAAGAATGGGCAAAGATTTCAACATCGCACTGTGAAAAGCTGGTAGAGACCGACCCACAAAAGACTCGTAACAGTCACTGATGTAAAAGGTTCTTCCACCATGTCCTGACATCAGGGATTGAATACTTTTACAACCAGTGAATTTTGATTTGTACATGTTTTTTTTCAGGTATTCCTGTCATGTAAGCTCCTTCAACTATAACAGTGTATAGTTTGATCTCTTCAGTTATGAATAAAAAGATCATTTGGAAATATTGTTTCTGCATAATTTGTAATTCATCTAAATGTGGCATTATTGGTAGGTGTGAATACTTTTACCGGCCGATGTATCAAGTGTTTTACATGATGGAATGTTCTCCACAACAAATTTGGTTGATACATTTCATATTTGCGGCCTAATAGTTGTTTTACATATTTTGGATGTCATTGACCCTGACATTTGACTAATTTTGACAAGGTTTTATACACATATTGACAAATAAGTTTTGGAAGTTTCAATCTGATATCTTGAAAAATTCCTGATTTTTGGCATTCATAAAATCACAAAAATATCCCATTTGATTATAATGGGGTGAAATTGTTGTCATGGACACTATTTTCTCTTTGCCACATGGGATTTTTTTCGATGCCACGAGGGACTTTTCCATTTGCTACGAACCAAGAGGAGCAGAACCTGAAAAAAAACGAAAGAGAAATTTTAAATTATATTTAGCACCCTTTTAGCTTGGTACTGAGATGGTTTACCAATGGGAGGGGGGGGCTTCTGACTGGTGAACCTTTTGGTTTACCAATTATGACTGGTGAACCTCAAGTGTTATTGCAGAAGGTCAAATGGGGTCTATAGGGTCTTCGAGGGATGAAGAGTTCTCATGGGGTCTATAGGGTTCACAGGCTCATAAAGGGTATTTGGGGTCTTGAGGGATGTTCGGGGTCTTAAGAGATCTAAAGAGTCTTTGGTGTCTTCGGGTCTTGAAAGGTCTTAGGATTTTAAAAGGTCGGAGGGGTCTTAGGGGTTTTGAGGGTCGAATGCGTCTTGGGGTTATGAAGTGTCTTTGGGGTCTAAAGGGTCCTAGCAGTCAAAAGGGTCTCTTGAGTCTTGAAGTTATAAAGGGTCTTTGGGGTCTAAAGGTCTTCAGGTTCTTAAAGGTCTTACTGGTCTTTGGGGTCATAAGGATCTTCAGTTTATAAAGGGTTTGAAAGGGTCTTAAGGTTATAAAGGGTCTTTGGGTCTTAATGGTCTTCGGGTTCTTAAAGAGTCTAAGGGTTTATGAAGGGTCTTCGGGGGTCTTAAATGGTTGAAAAGTTTGATTTCCGATCATCAATTTGGATTCAGACCAGGTCACTCTACCCTGGATATACTGCTTCTGCTCTCTCAACAATGGATTGAGATCCTCAATGCCAGACATGACATCAGAGCCATCTCCCGAGACATATCATGCACTTTCCATACGGTCCGGCACCCTGCCCTGCTCACCAAACTCTCTTCCTATGGTATCCAAGGCAATCTCCATTCATGGCTTGCAGACTTCCTCTCCTGTCGCAGTCAATGTGTGACCCTAAATGGAATTCTCTCATCCCCTCTTCCTGTCCATGATGGATTTCCTCAAGGTAGCGTTCTGGGCCCTGTTCTTTTTCTAGTTTTCATCATTGATCTCTCCGACTCTCTGGAAAATCCTCTTTATCTCTTTGTTGATGAATCCACCCTCTGCCGTACCATCGGTCATCCCTCAGACCGGCAAGCAGCAGCTTCTTCGCTCTCTGCAGATCTGGGTAAAATCACAAACTGGTCCAACACGTAGAACATGTCTTTCAATCTGGACAAATCTCACACTCTCACGATGTCTCTCTGAAAGGACCATTTGGAACCCCTCCCCCCCCCCCATTTACTTTCTCAACAATCCGCTGGAAGAAGTCCTTTCATTCAAGCTCCTGGGTCATGTGATCTGCCATGATCTCTCCTGGGAAAGCCACATTTCTAACCTGGCCTCCAAAGCCAATTGCCAACTGGGAATCCTCCGTCGTGCAAAGTCCTTCCTCGGCCCACCTGAGCTCCTGACCACTTACAAAGCTTTCGTCCGCAGCCTGATGGAGTACTGCTCTGCCCTCTCGGCTGGTGCTCCTGCCTCCCACCTTTCTCAGCTTCACGCTGTGGAAACCAAGGCATTTAGAATTATTGTTATCTGCGGCGGTGAGGCTGAGTCTTTGGGCCTCTCACTCTCTCACCGCAGGGAGGTTGATGGCCTTTCTGTCTTTTAGCATCTCTTCTCCTGTCTCACCCCCCCCCGCTCTGTCTGTGATATTCCCCCCCCCACCCTTTATTTCCACAGGGCGCTCAAGGTCTGGTAACAACCCCCTTCCGGTAAAACTACCAAAACCACGAATCACTGCTCACCTTCACTCTTTCATTCTCATTTTTCCCGCCTTTGGAATAAACTCCCGCACTCTGTTCAATCCCATTCTTTCCTCCAGGCCTTCAAAGCAGCCATTCACCACTACCTCTTATCTTCCCCCATCCAAAATCTCTATCTTTTCTACCCCTGTTAATCCACCCCAAACCCATCTCCTTCAAATTCGCTGCTTTCCTTCCTGAAAGTCACCATTATGTCCATCTTGCATATCACGCGTTTCCTGCCCAATCCCTCTCCCTTCCACAGATATTCTAATGTCTCTGTTCCCCACTGTTTTGTCCTTCCCATTCCCACCCGTCTCGTCTCATGCCCCCCTTGCTGTGCGTTGTGTGTTAGCTCTCACACGATCCTTGACAATGTATACAAAAAAACAAAAATCACACTGACTTTGTGGTCCGTGCTCCATTACAGAGTCAGTGGTTCGTGCTCCATCACCCTGTGCAAGTGGTTCGTGATCAGTCAACCTGCACGAGTGGTTCGTGATCCGTCACCCTGAGCGAGTGGTTCGTGCTCCGTCACCCTGAGTGAGTGGTTCGTGCTCCGTCACACTGAGCGAGTGGTATGTGATCCGTCACCCTGAGTGAGTGGTTCGTGCTCCGTCACACTGAGCGAGTGGTTTGTGCTCCCTCACCCTGAGCGAGTGGTTTGTGCTCCGTCACCCTGAGCGAGTGGTTTGTGCTCCGTCACCCTGAGCGAGTGGTTTGTGCCCCGTCACACTGAGCGAGTGGTTCGTGCTCCATCACCCTGAGTGAGTGGTTCGTGCTCCATCACCCTGAGTGAGTGGTTTGTGCTCCGTCACCCAGAGTGAGTGGTTTGTGCTCAGTCACCCTGAGCTAGTGGTTTGTGCTCCGTCACCCTGAGCGAGTTGTGAAATAACACCCGATTTCTTTGCCTTTTCCTGCATTAACGTGTTTTCTAAATTACAGAGCCTAATTTTTTTTTCCACCCATCACACAGCTGTTTATAAAGATTAATGTTTGTGAACATATTCTGAAAAGTTTCCATAAATGCAATGTTGTTTATCGGTGAAGCTACTCATGGTTTTTGGGTTGTTACCAATATCAGCCAAGTGTGTGTGTGTGTGTGTGTGTGTGTGTGTGTGTGTGTGTGTGTGTGTGTGTGTGTGTGTGTGTGTGTGTGTGTGTGTGTGTGTGTGTGTGTGTATATGTGGTTCATAAACAATCTCTATCTCTCTCTCTCTCTCTCTCTCTCTCTCTCTCTCTCTCTCTCTCTCTCTCTCTCTCTCTCTCTCTCTCTCTGCTCTTCCCCCTCCCAATACAATGCAGTACCCTCCTCCCACACCTCTCTCCCTCTCTGTCTCTGGACATATCCAGATGGTGGTTATGTCTGGACGAGGTTTGTCTCCGGATGTATCCAAGCGTTTTTTGTCTCCTGCCAGCTTGACTCCAGACGCGTTCGTGCGGTAATTAACGCTCCACCTCATGTCTGCCTTCCATTCCTCTCACTTCACACTGTCTTCCATCCCCCCACTCCTCGATCCATCAGCCCTCCTTGCTCCCCTTCCCTCCTCTTTCCTCTCTCCCCACTCTCTCTCCCCCTTCCCCCTCTCTTCCCCACTCCCTCCCATTTCGTATTCTCTTCAGCGAAGCGACGGGTGGTATTTACTCATATTGTAATAAATGAAATATATCTCACCTGTGATTGAATATTTCTGTGATAGTGACCAGAAAGCATATGAAAATCAAAAAATTAACAGTTACCAAAGTGACCAGCTCCACCCACTACGATAGCTCCTCACTGAATTTTTTACACAGAATTCCCATTTTTGCATCAATACACACTGGGTACTCCAAAAAATCGGAAAAATGCAAGATTGGATTGATTGGTGTCTTGGTCAATAAAGCAAGAAAGATATGTTCCACAGATAAAGTTCATGTTGAAATTGAGACCATCAAGACTATTTTTCTTGATAATTAATGGGTATCCTGAAGAGATCATCAATATATATATATATATATATATATATATATATATATATATATATATATATATATATATATATATATATATATATATATATATATATATATATATATATATATATATATTCCTGAACCCACCAAAGAATCCTATAATCAGACCTGGTAAATGTCCTGTATACCTATGTCTACCTTGGAAAGGCAAAGTGTCTCAACGGTTTGAAAACCACATCGAACAGACGGTGTCCCATTCTTACTCTGCTGTTCAACCACGAATGATTTTCACCACCTGCCGGTTGCTTTCTTCAATCCAAAAAGATGTTCTGCCCGCCTCTCATATAAGTAAGATTATTTATGACTTTCAGTGCCAGTGTGATGCGAGGTATGTGGGCCACACATCTTTAAGATTGAACGATCGCGTTGAACAACACTTCCCTTTGGGGATCAGATGGGGTCAGTCATTCTAACAGAGACAACCAATTCGGGCTTGTAAGAATGTACACAGTACGACAACTATTCCCTGTGCCTCTGCAATTGTTTACCATTTGCTGAATAATCCTCAGTGTGCAGAGCAATACCGTATTGGCCGGTTTAAAATCCAGAGTAGAGGACGCAGGTTAGCTCACCTTCGTCCAATGGAGGCCACATTCATCAGGTCAACCAATCCTATACTTTGTCAACAGAAAGAATTTGTCCGAACTTTATGTCTATTTTGACTATGATGGCTTAACTGCGTGACAACTGTTCACCACAGTGAACGTTGAGTCATCATGAAAACCACCACCCCCACCCCCCAAATAGCCCCCAGCGAGCCGGTACTTTAGCGATTCATCTTCGCCTAATCATCATTCACAAGTACGTGCCCGTAAAAAAAAAAAAAAAAAAAAAAAAAATAATAATAATAATAATAATAAATAAATAAACCACACAGGCCGTTTCTTCGCTCTCACGTGCCCGTACGTGCGTGACCCGGAAGTTCGATATTATTCGCAGTTACGATTATTCACAATTTATTTTTAATACCCAATTATTCAATTAGCGCCAACGTATTTTACCTTTTCGCAATGTCGTGGCAAGGAAAAACAAATAGAGAAGAGAAGAGAGAGAAAAAATTTACTTCGTGGTTTGGAGCATACCAGCACTCTGATGTTCCCGAAATTTATACACCGTCTAATATGAAAACGATCATAACTTGAGCCATTGTGTTTATCTATAAATGCGCATAAGAAATCGAGAAATTATTAGAATACATGAAGTCATCACTCTCTGGAAGCCCGTACGTTGTAACCCGTAATGGGGAACGTGGCTGTGCTTCCCTTCCCCATCGGCCACGCCCACGCAACAACGTGTCTTCCCATTGGTTTGGTAAATAAATGGCCATAACTTGGGAAGCACTTGTCCGATTAATATCAAACCTTGAAAAGGCACATCCTCAGGTCCCCAGCAATATACCTGGCAAGTTTCAATTAGATCGGACCAGAGGTTGTCGAGAAACAGCGCTCACACACACACACACACACACACACACACACACACACACACACACACACACACACACACACACACACACACAGATTGCTGGAATTATAGATAGATTATGGTTCATTTCTGCCTACTCATTATTCATGATGATCTATGGTTCCACCAATCAGAAATCCCGTCCTTTCTTTCTCTCAACCAATCAACATTGAAGACATTACATTGTAACTTCATAAATGAGTGTTTGGTGGTGCTTCTGCATCTGCTTGCGGTTTTATCCCGAGTATCTACTGTATATATAGATATAAAGAGGTCCAAGTGTTCTCAAGCTCTAAATCGTCAAAGGCCCAAGCTGTCAAATCTGTCTGAAGGATGTAAGGGGTCTAAAAGGGACTTTTTGGGCTGTAAAGGTCTAAACTCTAAAGGGTACAAAATATCTAAACAGAGAAGAGATCTAAGTGTCTAAAGTGTTGAAAAGGGTGTCAAAGGTAAAATGTTTCTTCAGGGTCTTAAAGTTAAAAGGGCTCTTAATGGATCTTAAAGGGTCTTTGGGGTCTTTTGTGTCCTCTGGGTATTTTGGGTCATCTGGGTCTTCATGGTCTTTTGGGTCCTTTTGGATCATCTGGGTCTTTTGGATTCTCAGGGTCTTTTGAGTCCTCTTGGTCCATGGGGACTTTGGGGTTCTCTGGGACTTTTGGATATTTGGGGTCTTAAAGGGTCTTCAATGGTTGAAGGGGTCTCAGCAGTCTAAAGGGTTGAAAAGGTACATTCCTATGGTATGTAATTAATAGACGAACGTGTGTAAAGTTAGCGTGGAACTGACATTCAAACAGCACATCATTAATAGACATATTCACACAGATTCCCGGCTTCACGGACGGACGGTCCATGTTTTTCATTTATATATACTGTATATAGATTTTGTTTTTACCTTTAAGACCCTTTTGACAGTTTAGACACCTTCATATCTTTCACCCTTTGGACCATTTATACCCGTTAGACCTTTACACCACTTAAGTCCCTTTAGATCCCAAAGACCTTAACACCATTGAGACCCTTTATACCTTTCAGACAGATTAGACAGCTTGGACCCTTGAACACATAGAGCTTTAAACCACTTGGACATTTTTCGACCCTTTTTACATACTTGAGAGATTCGACCCTTTCGACCCCTAAGAGTCTTCGACACTAACTACTATTACATTGGAATGGACCCTTTAGACGTTTAGAATTTAGACCTTTCGACCATCGAGACCATCGACCTTTTAAGCGCACACCACGCAAACATCTGTAGTCTTCTTGCAAAACACAGACAGTACTGTTTTCAACAAGTGATGTGCAAACTCATCTCACCCAGGGGGTGGGTACTCCACTAGTACTGCATATAAATAAAAACTGAAAAACAAGGATAGACAGGGAACTCTCATTGAGGTGAAGTCGTGGTCGACCCCTGTGAGTATATCTATTAATTACCTACTGTTTGAACGTGAGTCGTGAGTCCGTCTATTAATGACTTATTATTGGACTTTCATTACATCTATTAATTATCTATATCAATTGCGGACTATTGGAACCTACCTTTTAGACATGTAGACCTTTGGGGTCCTTTCACCTTTTTGACCCCTTCAGACCATTTTAAATCTTTTATACCCTTTGGACCTTTTTAGACCCTATGTTGCATTTAAAACTTTACACCCTTTCGATCCCTTCAACCCTTTAGAACCTTAAGTCCCTTTAAGATCATTTATAACCTGAAGACCCTGAAGACTTTTTCACACCCCCAAGACATTTAGACTCCTGAGACACCCAAGAACCTGTAAACCCTAAAGACCCTTTCAGACCCCTAATACCCTCACAGACCCCTGAGACCCCAAAGATGCAGAGGACCCAAAATAACCAAAATACCTAGAGAACCCAAAAGACCCCGAGGACGCTTTAGACCCAAAAGCCTGGTAAGACCCCGAAGACCCGATATAATCCTAAGATCCTGAAGACCTTTTAAGATCCTATTAGACCCATAAGGCCCTTCAGACCCTTTTATAACACGAAGACTATAAAGACCCCCAGAGACCTTTTAGACCCCTAAGACCCTGAAAACCCCTAATTCCCTTTGGACCCAAAAGACCCCTTATCAGCCTAAGACCCTTAAAGACCCTGGCAACTCATGACCTTTTAAGACGCTGTAGACCTTATATACCCCAATATAACCCATTAGTCCCCGAAGACCCCACATAGTCTGGATGCAGAACTGGAATTTTACCCTAGGTGTGTTTTGGAGTATATACAGAATTTTATTGCAGATTCTGGTAACATAGACGATACTAACCTCAAATCCGAGTGATGCCACTTTGTCACGCTTGAGCAATTTTTTTTAGGAGCAAAATTCAAAATGGCCACCATCAAAACCGTTTTTTGGCCTAAACTCAGCCAAAAATCGAGATATGAACCCAATTTCAGTGGCAAACCCTATGTTTTGGGGGTCATGGAATACACTGATATGTTTAAATAAACCATACAACTCATAATAATAGTCTATATTGCAATTATTCTATTTAGATGTAATATTTTGACTGAAAAAATATCAACCGAACTATTTTCAGCCGTAACTATGCCCAAAATCTATATGAACCTGATTTAAGTGGTAAACAGTATATTGTATTGTATTGTATATCTTTATTTCCAACAGTACAGTTGAGTAATACAATGATTAGGTAACTACAAACTATAATTAATTATATTAACACATAACCAAATAAACGTAAAAAGCAAGGTTTACACAAATTTTACACAAATTCAAATCCAAAAAGGGGTCTGTACATGCTATCAACTATGAATACACTGATTGGTTGCTGATGAACTTCTTTCATTCTGCTTTCACTCAATCTTTCTTTCACTCAATCTCACAGACAAGACAGCTGCTTAAATCAAATAACTAGTGTTCACTCAAGTTCCACAACTTCGCTTGCTGATACAAACTTTGTTTGGTCCTTCTGACATTCCTCCATACCATAGCAGCCACAGAACAATGAACAGGAGAGCCTGGCGGCAGAGCAACTACATCTATTCGTTGCACAGGGTCGCACTGAGCTGCACCCACACCTGATCATCTTGAGAACATTATCAAGAGCTCTGATGACATCCGGAGGCAGAGACACAGGGAGCAACATGCTCAACACTTCTTCATGTGACCATCCATGACTCGTTGGATCAATCAATGGTGGGTCTGGATCTAATGCAGCCCGCCATATTGCTGCCTGCAAGTGTGCCCTGAGAACGTGTTGGATGAAAGCCACAGTGGTTGGTGGTAGAGTTTTTAACTCTGGTGCTGATGTCAACTTCTTGTTAGCCATCTTCGAAGACCAGACATCAAATCGAATAGCTCACATGTATTCTGTTTCCTGGGATCCATAGCAAGCAGCAAAGAAGGCAGTTGCTTCAGATATGACATCTGGTAATTCTGCATCAAGATCACCAAGATAATTTAATTGACGACCATCTTTGAGGTGTTTCACAATTGTGCCTTTTCCGATACCCCACAGGTAGGCAACTGTGTCACATCCAGACACCACATGTGCTGCCAGAACTTGGGTGACAATATGTGCATGCTTCTGCACTGTCGCCTTGATGTCAACAGACGATCTGTCACGACTTGTACCAGCCATCACAAGGTTGCATGCTCGTTCCTTCAGTTGGTAAAAATGAAACAGCAATATGAATACATCTGTGTAATCTGAAATTACCCGGATACTCAGAACTCCTCATGAGGCTAGAAGGACCAGTTGTACCATAATAACATCGGCTTCTTCGTGAGTGGTTCTTAGGTCAGGCCTCTCTACTACTTGGTATTCTGCAATTTCCATAGGTATTTGGTTAGGTCCAGTTAATATGAGCTTTGTGTTGGTAGAAAATGCTTCAGGATGGTCTTTGATGTCGCTGCAAATGACATTTATTAACTGGACTTTGTTCTCTGTCACTGTCAAAATGATCTTTTGTGCAGGGAGTGGCGTCGTCAGATTCAGCTGGTGTCGTCGACTGGCATCTTTGCCTGCACGAGCGGTTCGTGTGACTTTCTTGATGCTGTTGTCATAATACCCGTCAAAGACCAAATACGTATCACATATCTTCAGCTTATCTCTCAAATAAGAAAGAAGATTCTGCACATAGTCCTCTACTGTTCCTTTCGATGGCCATTGAATCACCCACAGCATAGTACAACCATCTACAATGATTGCTCCATCAGCTGGAAACATTCTGTCAGACACCTCTACCTGCAATTTTTGCTTCAAGACTGCTTTCGATTTTGTGATTTGCATGTCACCGTTATCTTCAAACATAGAAGGCGGTACTGGGGCGAGCTCAAACTTCAGGATATCTTTCAGGTTGATGTCCCTCATTGCCTGAAGGCCCAACACCCTTGAATATATGAGCCCTGTGTCATATACAGGTGTTTGTCCGACCTTTATCTGCTTTCGGGACACTGCCATCGTGACTCTTTGTTTGCTGAGCGGCTTGTTGAAGCTGTCTGGCCATTGCTCCTCATACTCCTTCATCTGCTTGACTCCTATGCCAACATAAATGTCAGCGTTGACAATGTTTGGACTCATTCTTCCCGTTACAATGTTCACAAGCCCATCCGGGTGATTCTCTGGTTGCAGAGGGTCAATACATGTGGCCAATGTTTCTCGTAGGTTCTGTCTGTCTCCTGCATCTGATTTTTTCTGGGCGGGCATTTCTTCTTTGTGGACTGTTACTGAAACTTGGGAACCATTCGTCTTAAGCTGAGAAACGTCTTTCACAAGTTGGCTGCATATATGCAGACACAGCGCCCATATTTTCAGGGATGATGGTTTCAGTGTGATACCTACGATCCCACCTGGGCTGTGTCCGTACCTCATGAAAGTTGATTCGATGAACATATCTGACCACAAAGCATTCCATATCCCTGGTTTGTGTCTCATCACGTAGTTTCCCCGAAGAAACTCCTCAAGTAACGGTCACAACTGCACTGGGGAAAAACTGCTCTGTGAAAAATTATTTTTTAAAACTTTTCTCGCTATACCATGAAACTGAATTGGAACCGTGCTACAGCTATATATAAACACAATAAAAGCGCAATAAAAGCACATCAGCAACCTTTCAGTGTCTTCATCGTATGTACCCTTGATATTATTTGGCTCAAGCTTTATAGGTCTAAACTTCAACAATTGGTCAATAATCTATTACAATTTTAGTCAAAATATGATATCTGATATACCAATATTGCAATATGGACTATTTATATGGATGATATGGTTTATTTAAACATATCAGTATATTTCTTGACCCCCAAAACATAGGGTTTGCCACTGAAATCGGGTTCATATCTCGATTTTTGGCCGAGTTACGGCCAAAAAACGGTTTTGATGGTGGCCATTTTGAATTTTGCTCCTAAAAAAAAAATTCTCAAGCGTGACAAAGTGGCATCACTCGGATTTGAGTTTAGTATAGTCTATGTTACCTGAATCTGCAATAAAATTGTGTATGTACTCCAAAACACACTTTAGCCAATGGCTGCCAAACCAACATACCTTGTTAAAGCATCTATCTGTCTGAGCACCTTCTGTGATAACACTTAAGGTTCACTAGTCACAATCAAAAGGCCCCTCATTGGTAAACTATCTCAGTAGCTACAAAGCTAAGAGGATGCAAAACATAATTTACTAATTAATTTTATCTTTCTATTTTTCAGGTTCTGCTCATCTTGGTTCGTGGCATAGTGAAAAGTCCCACAAGGAATAGAAAATGTCCCTCGTGGCAAAGAGAAAACAGTGTCCATGACAACAATTTCATCCCATTATAATCAAAGGAGATATTTTTGTGATTTTGTTATTGCCAAACCTCAGTAATGTTTCAAGATATATTGAAACTTACACACCTTAGTTGAACATATGTTTAGTACAGTATATGTGTATAAAATCTGATCAAACTCAGTCAAAGGTCAAGGTCAATGCCATCCAAAACATGTAAAACGCCTATTAGGCGGCAATTAGAAAATGTATCAACCAAATTTGTGATGCACAACATTCCATCACGTGAAACACTTGAGAGGTCAAATTTTCTAAATTACCAAATTGCTGTTTCAATGACAACTATTGTTTATTTAGATTTTGCAAATATCGTGCTGTGCACATCTTTCTTGTTTATCTGTCTGCATTCATAGAATGTGCTAATGTGGGCCACAAACGCCACCTGGTGATAGGAAGTATTACATGTTTTTCAACCAAATTACTATATAAAGCATGTGCAATTAGAACTTGAGCATGTCTGTGAAGTACATACTATTCAAAATGGAGTATGTCAATCAAGTATATGCTATTAGAATGTGAATATGTCTTTAAAGTATGTACGATTAGAATGTGATTATGTCTTTTAAGTACATACTATGAGAGTGTGAGTATGTCCATAAAGTGCGTTCTGTTAGAATGTGAGCATGTGTATAAAGTGTGTACTATTAGAATGTGAGTATGTCTATAAAATACGTATTAATAAAATGCAAATATATCTGCAAAGTACATGCTATAAAAATATATCGACGTCAGTAAAATACATTTATCTATAAAATACGTAAGTACGTCTTTAAAATACAATGCATACGATTGGAACATATTGCATAGTCTATGTTGTCAATGCATAGTCTACACATCACACAAACACAAACGCAACAGCACACAAAACCAAAACAAACAAACACAGAAAACCACACAAAATAAGTCATGGTGGGAGACTGCAATCTCTGCTCTTTCCTGTTATCGTTGTTTTGATTATGAGACAGTTGTCTAGTCCATATGAACGATAGTGCTTGTGAGAACACACACATTAAAATGTGTGATTATTTTCCAAAGAGACAAGGAACTCGTCTTCTCAGGATGGATTATCCACGACATCTTAAGATCACCGAAGTGTTAATTCAACTTGAACCCTCTATTTGTAAACTCTTGAATGGACACACAACAGGCGGTTGTGCTTGACACGACAATAGCAAACGGGAATACAGCACAAAATTTCAGTCAATTTCTGGCATTGCAGCTAATGCTAACATGTATTGATATGATATCGAAGGTAAATGGAGGCCGACAGAATGTTCTCATTTACAAATGCAATCAAAAAGAAAGCTGTCACCATTTTATGGACCACACTGTATTTCTGTTGCCAAGTAAATTAAAATTGTTTATAACAAGATGAGCATTTGTCACTCGATGGCGTACCTTTCCCAAGCCGGAGTGAGCATGTCCAATTTTGACCACAACTGGGAAGTTTGCAGTTGTGAGCTGAAAGAAAAGCAACAATCATCATCAGTGGATATATTATAAGAGGGATGTTCAAAGAGATTGATTAACAGGATACTCTAGAGTCTAGATAGTAGTCCAAGACACATGAAAGGAAAAAGGTAAGAGCCATGTATGTAAATGAAAAAATACATTTATATGTTTTAATACTAATCATACATGCTAATATATGGAGGAGGATGGTACTTCTTACAATATATTGTATCTCATTAGTTTCCCCACATTACGCACTTGGAACCTCTGGGACATTGAAGATTTTCAATAAACAAATGTAACACATATATATTGTTGCTGATTCGCGCCCGCCGGCGTGCGAGCGGCCACGTAACTCGAATCGCGGCACGTCGCCCACCGGATGGACAATCCCGTCGTGACCCTCTCGGACTAACGCCGGGAACTAGTCACGGGTGGGCCTTTCGGCCTCACCACGATCGTGCCAATCGGCCCCCCGCGTGGGATAGGGTTGCTCGCCAAATTCGACCTACCTAAGTACCCACACGGAGGGTAGACCGGGCGATCGCACCTCGCCGCAGGTCGACTTCGGACACGGGCCACTTTAAGCGACCCGTTCCGTACTATCGGGATAACCGAGCGGTGTTATCGTCAACCTCGACGGTTCGATTAATTATTGGGCGTATTTAGCCCACGACCAACCCTTTACGTGAAGTAAGATGGAGATTCAATAAAAGAAAAGACGAAGCGAAAAGGGAAAAACAGTTCAACATAAAGCACATTTATTCCGCGGCAAACGGAAAGCACACATATACAATTACAATAATTATGCACCAAAAGCAAATATAAAAGTAGAAGAAACACAACAATTCTGCACAAAAAGCAAATGCAACAATGCAGATCTACTACCGACTACCGAGCACACGGCAACACTTATACAGTTTTACTTCACAGACGGCGCCGACAACACATATACTCAAAGCAAAAGAAAAAGGGACCACCCTCAACTACAAGGGGGCAGACGGGCCTGGGGCCGAGACCGCGTCGAGCCTACCCATCTGGTGATGAGCCACAAGATGGCGGCGCCCCGACTCCGCGGGCCTCGCTGGCACTGCCTGGAATGGGGTGGGAACGGGGCCCCCTTCTCACACTATCTCAGCGCCGGGGGAAACAGGAGGGGGTTGTTGATGCTCGGGGGAATGAGGATATCTCGCTGGCTTGGGTCCCGCGACGAGCGACTCCACCGCGACCTCGGTCGCGTTACCGGCCTCCCCTCTCCGCAGCTCCCCAACTCTGACACGAGCGCCCTCTCGACTGCCTTCGCCGCCGCCACAACTCTCCAACTCTCCCACTCTCCACTCTTCTCAACTCCGTCCAACTGCCTCGATTTGCTCCGCGCTCAGCGCTTTATAGTGCGACAGGAGAAATCATATGCAGATTTTTGGATCAGGAATCGCTCGGGGGCGGAGCCACGCTCCCCATTGGACAGAGGAAAAGTGAGCGTGAATGATTCTTGATCCGCGAATCTGCATATAGCGATTATACTCCAACGCACCTGGAGGCGGGGCCAAATCGCCCCACGCTCGCTGATAGGACGGAACAGAAGTGGGCGTGAATCGTTCTTGATCCGATTTCTCGGAAAGGCTGGTGTTTTTGCACCCGCTGCTCGGTGCGCGCCCTGTACGAGTCCAGGATCGGTGCCCACAAGCGGCGCGGGAATGGCGGTGATGCGATGATTGCGAGAGCGAGATGTGACGGCAAGGGTCGTGGCTGTTGGCGTTATTGTTGTTGTGAAGCGGCATTGCGGTTGGTGGTTGTTGTGTGATGGCTGTTGAGACGTGGTTGGTGGTGGTTGTGGTGGTAGTAATGGCGGCTGGTCCAAAATAAAGATAGTAAAAGAAAAACGGCTA
>BROF01003106.1:50939-62239 GCA_024346535.1 Eptatretus burgeri | reverse complement strand
ACACACACACACACACACACACACACACACACACACACACACACACACACACACTTCCAAGCAATGAATATGTGCAGTTTGTAACAAAGTAAAATTGACTCCTTGATAAGGTGGGATTCAAAATTCAATCTTCACAGCATGAGCTTCAATTCCCACATAAGGAGCTCACTTATTGTACTGAAGAAAATCTAGGGCAAAGCATTGGGTCATGGATTGAATAACATATAATTGGAGAGTTTCTCAGGTACTGTAAAGGAAGTGATTAATAAGTTTCTTTATCATCTTTGATTGCTATTGCAAGTACCCAGGAACATTGAAGAGCAATCACTCATGTTTTAAGTGCACACCTGTCCAGGAGGTATACTCGTAGATCTTTCCTTCAAGAATGCCCATGTGTGAGTTTACCATTGTAGACTTGCCACTTCCCCACTGTTCTAACAGGTTGGTGCCATTTTTGTAATTCGCCTTCCTTCGTTTTTGTCTCATACCGTATGTTCTCTGCATCATCTTCTCCTCTTTAACCAAAAGCACTCTTTAACCTCCCCCAAAATCATGTCAACATCTGCAAGTCCAAGCATAATCCACTCTTCAACCTTTATTTTCTCCCTATCTATGGAACTGATTTCCTGTTTCTTTCCAATCTTATCTTTGAAGACCAAATTTTGCTGCCAGCTCATGTACAACGTCTGGTAAACTCTGATGTTTCCTACTTGGTCTATCCCTGTTTGCAGTTCAAGCCGACATGCGTCCTTCACCTCCTTTCCATAGGTATTATTTACCACCACCCCTGACCCGCAAATGGTTAAAGAGCAGATATATTTATACAAAGAAACTTTCACATTTTTATTTTCCTATAATGAAGCTATGAAAAGGTAAAGATTCTGTTCTAAAAAATAAAAAAAATGTCAAAAGGTCCCTTGAGCATGGTTTATGGGAAAATAAGTAATCATGTGATAGATAGATCATGTAATTCAACATTCAAATATTTATTGCATAGGAAATGTGATTTTCCAAGTTTCCTTTATATTTAAATCCGTGAAGTTTATGGAAAAAAATTCAATGATGGAGAAAGAAAAAATGATGGCAAATGGACAGAATGGTGGACTCGGGGTCCGACTGATCTGACAACAAAGGGAGCACAGTGGTGGGACGAGGGATCTAGGGTGACTCTGGATGGTATGTTTTACAAGAAATTTTGCAAATTCGACATAACACGTGAAGTTAGACATTTAGTTGTTATGACGTGAAATAATTCTCTGCTTTTGAAGTTTGAATTGCTTTCCCGTTAAACCAATTGCTGTACGAATAAAATGCTTGAAGTGAATGTTGAGCTTCATAACTGTGGAACTGTTTTGTGAATTTTATTTTCCTAAATCAAACATATCTGAGCTTCAACCACCTGGAAACTCAATTTTTATTATTTTAATCGTTGTACCTGGCTACTAATTAAGTAAACCTTTTACTTGTGCTATGCGTCGACAGAGTGGTGCAAAGTTTGCACACTCACCTTTAGAGCTGTCTCGTCTGGGTTTGATCCCTGACTTGATTATCAACTATTGGATTTGATGCTTCACAGGCAAGGCATTGGATCGCAAAGTGTGCGTCCGTTTCAATGGACGTTAAGCTGGGGACAGATCTGTGAGCATTTATTTGTGGATGTTATATATCTGAAACAGTCCTTCAAAAAGGGATAAATAAATGGGATAAATAAAAGGGATAAATAAAAAAGGGATACTCCTGGTACCTCAGCTAAATTCAAAATTCCTGCCTTAACCTACAAGGGACAATGCCTTGTAGGTTAGTGGTACAGATACCTCCCCACACCCACACCTCACCACCCCCCTCCAGAAATGATTCAAGTGAAACTAACAATTGACTCCTTGCCCAATATGTGCATAAGATACGAATAAATGAACCATCCATATTGGCAATAGTTTTGCCAAAAGAATGTGTATCAATGCCAAGAGGATGGATAGGATGGTTCCAAATGAGGTGGGATAAATCTGTGCATGAGAGTTAACCTTTGTGAAAATCCCCAGGCAGAATAAATATAATAGGGTAGGTTATGGTGTCTGCCAAGGGGTTGAGCAAATTGCCAGACTCTGTGTCACTGAGGCAGATCTCTCACCACGGCCAGAGAAAATTGGACTTTCACACGAACGTGGTAAGTCGAGCCAAGTGGGGCAAAGGAAGACCAAGAGAGTTTCGATGGAAAGTTAGTCATTTCCAGATCTGGGAGGGATGACATACCGTTTGCCGAGCTCTAGGTTAGTAGGATCACTGATAAATAATCAGACCCAATGAAAAATGTCATAGACATTGTCAGCAAAATTAACTTCCACAATAATAATGATAATAAAATTAATAATAATAATAATAATAATAATAAAATCATTTTAAAATAGGAGTGAAATTGTCAAAAATCTATTTAAAATGGAACAAAAAGCACAAGTTATTCTGCATAGCAATGAACCCCATCAGCCATCAACTGCACAACCTTAAAGGTGGGGTACAAGATAAAGAATGGCACACAGGTAAGGAAGGAATTAATGGGTTACTCACACCTGCTACATGTGGCTGATCTAAAACCGTATGGGAAAAAAAAAATCGCAGAGGGAAACTGCCTTGTGCAAACAAGAAGGGTATTCTCAAAAGAGATAAGAATGGAATTCGCAAAATAAAAAAAGTGCCATTGTCGTGATGAAGAGAAAGAGATAAACTAACAGAAAGCAAAGTCATGCAATAATCATCAGAGCATATCAGACATCCAGAAGAAGGATAAATGAGATGATACGAGTTCCCTTAAAAGGAACTTCTACGCAGGAGGGGGACCATTTGGCCCACCAAGCCTGCACAATACTTACCAACGTATGGTTGTTTGTAGGTGCTATATAGTTTTAAAATTGTAATCGTCAAGCAAAGGAAGTGCATGAAACCACATTTTTAAATTCTTTGGTATGACTCAGCAAGGGATCGAACCACCAACCTCCCAAACTCACAGCAGACATTCTGATGTAAATAGACAAATATCGTGATGTTTTAGAACCGGAGAGTATTCAACATAAGAGGAAAGAAGGAGACTGTCAAGGCAGAGTATCAGAAACGAGTGAGAAATATATTAGAGAGAAGAAAGAATTTTAAATACTAAAGGGATTAAAGAACACAAGTCTGGAGACGGCGATGGTTCATGAGCAATGTGCACGGTTCGCCTTTTTTTATTTTTTGACCTTTGAGGGGACGCCACGGGCAAACTGGCAGGAATCGGGAAAAACGTAAATGATGAAAGTTGTAGTACTCGAAGAGCACTACTTGCATACCAACTTTCATTCGAAACAGTTGAAAACCCTAGGAGCTCGATGCCAAATTTATTGATTTTTTTTTTTGACATTTTCTAAGTTCGGGACCTTGTGACCTTGACCTTGGGACGAAAATGAAAAATCGAGCTCCGCAGGTGCCATTGGGCTAACCAAATACCGAAACCCCTGCCAGATTCGACAAACCCCCTCGGAGAAGATGTAACTTGAAACCGGCTACCCCCTAAAATGGGCGCAGCACGCCCATTCTCAGGAAAACACAACCAGATCATGATATAAACCTCGTACCCCAATTTTATCAAGATCGGATCAAAACCCACGGAGCTATGCTCGGGAGAGACAGACACACACCCATAACGAATATAGTGGTCACTTACCGACTCGTGAACCAACATTACCCTGCGCTGTCTTGACAAACAAGAACATAGGCAGGGTCTACGAGCAGCAGGGTCTACGTAGTTCAAAAACTACGTAACGCTATATTTTTGTCGTAATTCTGATGTACCATTTATTCCGACAGGCTTGATTAAACCTTACTTATTATTCGACTTATGATTAGATTTTTTTGGAGTCCCTCATCGTGAATAACACTCGACCCAAACAAAGCCAATGGAAATCACGCAACAAACCCGAGCAGTATGTAATCAGCAGAAGCCGACAGGTGTGATACCTTAGGCCCACGATGGCTGCCATATCATTTTGTCTGGTTGCCATGGTGGATGAAGTCAAGTGACAAATGTGGGTGAGGTCGGGCAGCTGTCTGACCAATGGGTGCACATTGAAAAAAAAATTGACCCACAACAAGAACCCCAACAACAACAACCACACAAAGCTCTTGTAGCCGTGTGATATGTCGCAGGTAAAAAAAAATTCTCGAACTTTATCGCAGTTGATGCAGTGGCACCACCTATTTCAGCACCTAATTCATTTTTTAGTCTGTCGATTGTTTGTGTCCTTTATGATGTCCCTAAAAACAGTAAGTTTCCTGTTTGGAATGATTTTCAATTTTGTTTGACTGACAGACAGGCAGAGTAAAAAAATATTGTCTCAGCCCTCTCTACGCATGTGCAATTTGGCCGAATTCAGAGCCAAAGTACTGTTAAACTACAGGTTTGTTTTTCGATTCATGTTCCGATTCGTGTTCAAAATATAACATTCAATTGAAATGAAGTTGCTCCTTGATCATGAGCTGACGTTTGTAGACAGGTCAGACATACAGACAAACAGAAGTGAACCAATTCCTTAACCCTGCTTTTCACTTTGCGTGTGTTTGGTAATGATTAGGAGGTCAACCAACACACATCCAAGTAATCGGCTATACGGAGTACATTGTATCACGGACATGGGAATAAATGCACCTCGACATAAAAACGATGAAATGAGTGAACACATATGGATTGGTACGTTCTAGAACAGATGTGTGTAGAGTAAAGTAGGTGGAAGAGGGATAAGAGCATATAAAATATGATACATGTTTGCCCTAAGATATTATATGACCAAAATAACTGACGATTGACTTATAGAAATAGTGAGATTGAGCGGAGAACATGTAAGAGGAATAAGGACAGCAGACAGATGCCCAGAACACACTATGAATAAAAACTGCTGGTATAACAGTTGCAAAAGAAAGAGTTACAACGTCAGTGTACATCTGGTAGCTGGGAGTAGACGTCAACATGAAAGAGCAGATGTTCCGTTGGCGAACAAAGTGTCATCTGAGAGGGGAAGCTGAGGCATTGCCAATAGCAGCATGCAACCAGGCACTCAACACCAACTACCAGAGAGTCAGAAGGAAAGACATAACAATGGAAGAGGTACACAATCTGCCTGGTGTTGGCTTAATGGTTAGGGTGGTTGGCTGGGATCCTCGGGTCCTGAGTTCAAATCCCGCTCAGCTGTTGAATTAATAGCAGGTGGGGTTAACTCGACCTGTCATCCTTCCGATGTCGGCCAAATGAGTGCCAGCATGCTGCTAAACTGTGTCGGAGAGACGACCCGTCCAGGATTGTGCCCAATAGGCAAGGAGACTGCACAGAATCTGGTCCCAATGGATGGATGGATACAATGGGAATGTGTGAAAAGGCTAAAATAGAGAGAAAACCAAACATTAATCTAATGTGATACAAGAGAACACAGGATGGAGCATATGATGGGACCTTAGTTAGTGAGAACATAGAGCAAACAAAGTATTCGTGGACAAAACAAAGATGAATAGACATAATCTTTCCCATAGACTGCAACTTTGGAGAGAAAGAAGATGAAAATATATGAAGTACAAAGATCTGAGGATGGGTGTTCAAAAAATGTGTGGAGGGCAATGGTGGAAGTGATACCAGCTGTGATTGGAATTTTCAGATCGGTGACAAAGAAACATGAAGAGTGTCCAAAGAAGATCAATGAGAGCAACAAACTCAGATGTTCAGAAAGAGGTTCTACCTCTCCGCAGATGCTTGCAACAGTCAGGATTTCTTAGGATATGCTACAACTCAATAAGTCTTGAGAGATGGATTGAGCTATGTGCTGCAACACACCACCACTTAGTGGATGTGTGATGTCATAATAATAATAATAATAATAATAATAATAATAATAATAATAATAAAAAGAAGAATCAGAAGCAAAAAATAATAATAAATAAATATCAACAATATAATGGACGAAATCAAAAGGACGATGGTTGAGGCATGCTAACGACTGTGAGAAGGAAGAAGCTCAGATTTCGGACATTCACCCTTCGTCAGAACAAGAGAGGGTGAACACCCAAAATGGCAGCTTCTCTTTGCTTCCCATGGTGGAGAGTATACCTCAACAAACATCCTGTGGATTTCATCCATTGTTGTTCTACCTTTCCACAGATGCAGATCGGTAAATAGCCTTCATGAGTAAGACCAGTTATCTCCATCACCAAAGGTGGATGGAGGTGATGTTTTCACCCCTGTCTGTCTGTTTGTGAGCAGGGATCTCAAAACGTTGTGGACATATTTGGAAGAAATTTTGTGGACAGGTTGGGTGTGTTGATTAGATTTTAGTGCATATCTGGATCTGGATCCAGACACTAGAATTTTAAAAGTGATTTTCACCATTGAAAGATGGGACCAAAAATGATACACAGTATCGCATCATATTTCAAAAAGTTCTGGATGGGTTGGTTAGGTGACAATAACAAGTCAATTCGATTTTGGTTCAGGTACGGATCCAGATCCGACCCATTAGTGGGATACAAAATGTAAAATGTTCAGCCTGGTGGAGGTATGCAATCTACTGAGTGCTATTCGAGTTCTTCAAACAGTAAAAGTTGTCGCATTTTCGTTTGGAACAGAAAATGGAAGTGGCTTTTTCTGATGTCATCAACATGTGTTGTGGCTCGAGTTGCTGAAATCTTTGTTTTGGGATCTGTGTGCAATCTGAACTTTTCAACCTCACCAAATGACACAAGTTTGACCCCATATTGTTTGCGATAAATTGGTTAATTCTCACGAGAGAACCTTTGGAAATAAAAAAAAGAAGCTCGTCATGAGAATGGTTCAGACAAAAGTAGTTTTATACATCAGTTTTATTTGCACTAAAATTTTCAACGATTCCAACGAGGCATATTGTTGTGAATAAATTTTAAGAACGGTTAGTGGATCCATGGATAAAACGGTTTTAAAGTGTATTTCATATTTATAGCAATTCTAATTCTTGTTATCATCTCAGCATTATTTGCCTTTTTACTAATGAACGAAAAAGAGATTCACACAGGAGAGAGATCTGGGTCAGGTCAGGTATGGGAGCATGCGCCGGACAAATACGTCGCAGCATCCACTTTCCACCGGTACTTCAGGGGACTCTGTCTGGCCATCCCCCAGGCAGATGCCTGGCCTATCCCCATCTCCTTGAGATGCTGATAAACCTTCTGCAACCACGAGGCACGTGGTCGGCCCATTGGCCTCCTCCACTCACGAGGTTCCCTCGCTGAGAGAATCTGGTGAGCAGGATCAGCATCAGGAAAACGAGCCACATGTCCAAACAGCAGCAGCTGAGGCTCACGGACTATGCAGGTAACAAATCTCATTTGAGTCTCTCTCAACAACCGCTCGTTGGACACAAAGTCCGACCAGCGATAGCCAAGGATTCTTCGAAGAGAGTTGGTACCAAAGGAATAAAGTCACAGTCTCAGATCCCTGGTCAGAGTCCAAGTTTCACATCCGTAGAGCAAGACTGGAAGCACGAAGGACCTGAAGACTCAGCCTTTTGTCCTCCTGCACAGGCACTGGCAGTGCCACACACCATGATCCTGTGAATCCAGGACTCCTCACGCCTGACCGTCAATGACCTCTGGCTCACAGCCAGCAGATACTTGAATATCACTGCAAAGGTCAGTGAATCTCTCCGTGACCTCAACATCCTTGCTACAAACAGGTACAAACAATATAGCAGCATCCAAGATGTCATCGAAAGCCTGGGTCTTCGTTTTGACCCCGGAAACCCGTAATCCCAGTGGCTCCGACTCCTTATTCAGCACCTCGAGGGCACCCCAAAAGGATATCTAAAGTCTCCACAAAGATGATTGAATCATCTGCGAAATCAAGGTCAGAGATCTTGACATTCTCAAATGATGCACCGCAGCTTGATCTCTCCTGACGTCATCCCCAGAATCCAGTACATACATGCGCTAAAAAGTGTGGGGGCAGTACACACCCCTGACAAACTCCAGTAACAACTGGAAATAAGTCAGAGATTGGATCACCACATCTCACAGCACTCTCAGTACAAGAGTACAGTTTCCACAAACAAAGGTGGATCACAGTTGATTGGAGGGTCAGCAATAGGGATAGGATCATCCCAGACATCCAACTCAACACCTGGTGGATCAGCCTGGTACAGCCGCTCAAAGTAACCAGCTCAGCGAGCCTTCACTTCAGACTCCTTTGTCAAGAGCCCACCATCCTCCACTCTCACTGCAGTACACCGAGGGATGGGCTTGGACGAATGCAATGCGCGAATTCCCCTGTAAGCAGGATGAGAATCACTTGACCACAGGTGATGCTCTACCCCCTCACAGATTCCTCGCACATAGGCCTCCTTGTCCACCCTCAGTGCCACCACATACAGTTTTATGCCTCAACTCCCTGAACAGCTCAGCTCTGCCATTCAGCCTGGCACTGTGACTCTGGTCAATGGTGTCCAGTGTCACTTTAAAGACAAAATTCTTCTTCGCCTGATGCTGAGTTCCAAGAATCCACCGGCAACATCAAGGACGGTGGTCTTGAAGGCACTCCACAACTCTTCAGGATTCACTAAAGCACCCAGACCCCCAAATCCACACTCATCCTGTTCACAATCTCGTCAGCCAACCTCTCATCTTTGGGTTTGCCGACATCCAGCCTCGTCTGGGATGGTACCATTCTTCTGGATTTAAGGTGCAACTTCAGAGTTGCTTCAACAAGCCTGTGGTCGGTATTGAGGAACTGAGCACTCCGGTAGACCCTGCAGTTCTGGATCATCCTTCAGCGACCAACAAAGAGCACTTGGTCAATCTCCTTTGACACACCACCAGCGATGGAATATCAAGTCCAGCGATGAGCCTGTGGGTGCTGAAACCATGAACTGGCCACCCTAAGTCCATGACTTCTTGCAAAGTTAAGGAACTTAGTGCTATTCTGGTTCACAGTTCCAGACCCATGGGGACCAACACATGTCTCATAACCATCCATTTCAGTTCCAGTTGAATCCTCCAATACTGGATGAGTATCTCGCCTAGGGCACTGATCAACCACAAACTCGAGCGTGGCATCAAATGTGTCCTTCACGGTGACATCACTTGACTGAGCCGGAGCACATACAGAGACCTGGGAAATGACACCCAAGGAGTGACAAACCCTTAGTCTCATAATTGGGCATGGTAACCATCTGAGCGACCAGACCAATATGAGGTGTAACCACCCGTCATGATCTCACCGCAATCTAGTCTCCGAACTTCGGAGAGTGCTGTAATACCGATGTCCAAACGCTTGAGCTCAGATGATATCAGAAATAGGTGATCATCCTCTCTTAGGGATAGGACATTCCAGGCACCCACCGAAGGGATAATCTCAGATTAACCCAAGGAGACCGTCGTCTGGTGGACGACACCTCAGCACCACTCTGATACACACTACCGCAATCTGACCAGGGAAGGTTACCCCATGGTTTTCCTCCTATCATCAAAGACTGGGGGTCCTGAAGGCCAATCCCGTCATCTGGTGAGCTGCGCTGGAACTAATGTCTTGGTCGAGCCTGGGGAGTCATGGATGCACAGGATCATGGGATGTGGCGCTGTGCAGGATGACGAAAGTCCGAGTCTTCAGGTCCTTGGTTCTTCCAGTCTTGCTCTCTGGATGTGAGACTCGGACTCTGACTCTGGATCTTAGATGGCGACTCAATTCCTTTGGTAACAGGTCTCTTCGGAGAATCCTTGGGTATTGCTGGTTGGACTTTGTGTCCAATGAGCGGTTGCTGAGAGAGACTCAAATTATATTTGTTGCCTGCATAGTCCTTGAGCGTCAGCTGCGGCTGTATGAACATGTGGCTCATTTTCCTGACACTGATCCTGCTCACCAGATTCCCTTAGCGAGGGAGCCTCGTGAGTGAAGGAGACCAATTGTCCGACCATGTTCCTCGTGGTTGTAGCAGGTTGATTGGTATCTCAAGAAGATGGGGATGGGCCAAGCATCTGCCTGGGGGATGGCCAGACGGAGACCCCTAGAGTACTGGCAGAAAGTAGACGCAGCGATGCGCTGCTACGGCGCATGTTCCCATACCTTACTTGACCTCAGATTAACTGATCAGATTGCTGTCTCAACTTGCGAAGGGTAGATAACCGGCAATGATCGTCCGCAAACAAAGTGGCTTCAATGAGTCTTTACAGGTTTCTCCGGGCTTGTCTGCGGCACAACGTGGTCCCAGGCTTTATAACAAAGCGCATAATTATCAGTTCGAAAATGAAGCACAGCACTACAGTGGAGCGGATGTTTATTTTGGATGAGATCAGGCGCTTGAATCGCACACGGTCTGCGCTACGTCGCATCCGACGCAATGCCTGGAACGAAGCACGTGGTTTCATGTCACTGTGTGACACTATCCGGTTATGTAGATACATTGCAGCGATTGACCAACGTGCAGAGATGGTGGCGCAGAAGAAATGCGATCGTACAACCGACTGGTTGAAGGTGAAACGATTCGGTTCCCTGATCAAAGACTCGTCCCGGCATGTACTCAATAAATCGGACTATAAGCTGTCTGACACGGAAAGGTTCGTGTTGGCGCACGGTTTTAACTTCGGCATTCCCAACCAGAATATCAAGAGGGAAGACATTTTTGCCGAGTTTGAACTCCTGTCTGCTCAACTATCAACACATCAGGCTGTGTCAAACGAAGCAGACCAGGCACTGAGGGCTCGACTATCGGACCTCGCGCATGTGTATTGTGGAATCCCGAATGACGTCGCGGATTTTCACATGCAACGGGATGTTCTCTTGGCAAAACAAGGATTGAGGAGGAATGCTGCCATTCACATCTGCAAACCGGATAAAGGCACCGGAGTGGTAATCATGAATAAGATTGATTACATCGACAAGATGATGGACATCCTGAAAGACGAAACCAAATTTAAATATCTGGGCGGTGTAACGGAACATGATCGCACGCCTCAGGTGGAAGGTCAGATCGTCAAACGACTGTTGCAGCTTCTCAAACGTGGAGAACTATCAAAGGAGGTGTACGACAGAAACAAACCTGTTGGAGCCCAACGTTCAAGAATGTACGGCCTGCCGAAGATTCACAAGGACAATATCCCTCGAAGACCCATACTGTCCATGGTGCGATCGGCACAACATGAACTTGCCAAGTGGTTGGGAGAGGTACTACAACCTGTATTTGATTCACTTTCTCATTTCGTGGTTAAGGATTCCTTCACATTTGCAGAATCAATTGGAGCTAAAACACCGACAAGTGTGGACAACATCA
>BROF01003106.1:0-18264 GCA_024346535.1 Eptatretus burgeri | reverse complement strand
ACAGAGACCAGGGAAATGACACCTAAGGAGTGACGAATCCTTAATCTCATAATACGCTCGTTGACCGGTGTTACCTCAATTATCATTGGAGTCAGCTTATTGGACACAGCTACAGCAACTCCTTGGGTGTGGAAGCCATCAGAGCGACCAGACCAATAGTAGGTGTAAACCCCTGCCATGACCTCACTGCAATCCGGTCACCGAACCTCAGAGAGTGCTGCAATACTGATGTCCAAACGCTTGAGCTCAGATGATAACAGAGACAGGTGATCATCCTCTCTTAGGGATAGGACATTCCAGACACCCACCTGAAGGGACCGCCTCAGGTTAATCCAAGGAGACCGCCGTCTGGTGGACGACAACTCAGCACCACTCCGACACACTCTCCCGCAATCTGACCCAGGGATGTTACCCCATGGTTTCCCTCCTATCAAAGATTGGGGGTCCCGAAGATTTTGCCCCAATCCCGTCATCCGGTGAGCTGCCCTGCGAAGGGAAGCTGCACAGGAGGTACTCCCACGGAGTGGGTTTTCAGATTTTTTTGCGTTTTTGTGTTTTGCGGAATGAAGGGTTTTACGGTGGCCGGAGTGCAAATCCTGCCACCAACCTCCTGATAACTAGTAACGCAACTGCAGGAGGACGTCCACAGACACAGTTGGGCACTATATATGGATGGCCGTTGGCTCACAAGGAGCTCCTCCGCCCTTTGACAGGTTTTGTTTTTAATCCTGCTGGGTGTCCATATCCAAACACCCTCCTCACCAAGAAATCTGGTGGGGGAGACGGTTTAGTCGCCGACAACCCGATCATGAAACATGTTAGTACAGGTTTACATGATACCTGTAGCAAGTCACAGATCTAATCTGACCTGTCCTGACAATAAAGTGACCTTTGAAGACAAACCTTTAAAAACAAACGTAAATTGGTTCCTGTCTACATTTCAGATCTAATCACACCTCACACTCATGCAAGAAAGCTATGGTCTTACAATAGGATTCTCCTGACCAGTCATTCCTCTCCCTGGAATGAAGACCTTTGGTGATTTAGAATTCTTCAGATATGCTCCTCAACCATAGAATTCCCTTTCCTTCTTAAATTAGCACACCACGACCAATCACGGTTTTCAAATCTCTTCGAAAATCTTGCAATTTTACTGTCGCCTTTTCAAGATTTTTACTTTGATACTTGTTCGCTCTTTGTAAAACACTTTGAGATTGTACTCTTCAATGAAAAGCGTTAAATCAGCAATTGATTGATTGATGAGCATATGTGGAAATGCTGTTCCCACAACACACACAATGGGGAATATACAACCAGCCTGAAGTCAATTCAGGGGAGATTTAAAGTGGAAATTAGTTCACCAAGAAACACGCTTGCAAATTAATTATATCAACAACTCGCTGAAGTACCCGGTGTTGCCTGGGGTAATTCAATGACATCATCTCATCGTTAAATTTGTGTTGTTGACAACAAATCATGACCACCTCAACAAATAATCTTCACAAAACAGATCACATGATCGCTCCTAGGGAAAACGCAGGCAGTGCATAAGCAACATACTCACTCGAGGCCTGAACATGGAGGTGCTATAATAAACCTGTGCAAAGCAATAATTTTTTTAACAACAGCCACACGTGTAAACATAATGATCCTTAAATTTGTATTGTGGCAACAAATCACGACAACCTCAACATATAATCTTCACAATACATATTACTCGATCTCGTTTGGTGTTGTTAAGGCCGAAGTCACATTTGCTCTACGGCGAGGATACGGCGGCCGTATGCCCTCTGAATTGACAGAAACGTGCGGCGGCCGCAGAGTTTCTGAGGTGGCCTCAGGGTGGCCCTACGACGTATGGCTATATTTTACAGGCAGTAGGGGTCGCCGTGGAATTATAACGCGGAGTTACAACTTTTTTCATTTCTACGTTCGCCGTAGCAATTCGACAAGACGAAAAAAAAAACTGGTAAAAAAAAAAAAAAGAAAAAAAAAAGAACCCACTCATTACCGTCCGTCTGGCCGCACGTTCGCCTTAGGGCCCCCCTGCGATCCCCTTGCGGGCACCTTGCGTCTGCCTTGAAAATTATATGGCGCCGCAGGAATGCCCTAAGGTCACCGTGCGACATCAAATCAAAGACCGTACGGCACCCCCACGCTTTCAGTCTCCACAATTTATAAATACGCCGTGCGGCTCCCTGAAAAATAAAAACATATGTGACTGCTATATTGTGTGACCGTGGAAATACTGCGGCCGCCGTATAATTGCTAGTGGCCGTAGATTTTGGAGACCCCACGGCCGCCGTGACAAATGTGACTTAGGCCTAAACAGCAGCAGCGACTGTTTGAAAATGTAATCATACTGTACATGTTTGTGGTTTATAATATTGGTTCACGAGTCAGTAAGTGACCACAAAATTTGTTATGGGTGTGTGTCTGTCTGTCTGTCTGTCTGTCTGTCTGTCTGTTTGTCTGTCTGTCTGTCTGTCTGTCTGTCCCAAGCATAGCTCCGTGGGTTTTGATCCGATCCTGATAAAATTTTGGTGGGAAGTTTATATCATGATCTTCTTGTGTTTTTCTGAGAATGGGCATGCTGCGCCCATTATGGGCGGAGCCACGCCCAAAAAAACGTGTGTTTAGGGGGTAGCCGATTTCAAGTTACATCTTCTCCGAGGGGGTTTATCGAATCTAGCAGGGGTTTCGGTATTTGGTTAGCCCAATGGCACCTACATAGCCCCACAGAGCTCGATTTTTCATTTTCGTCAAGGTCAAGGTCACGAACTTAGAAAATGTCAAAAAAAAAATCAATAAATTAGGCATTGAGCTCTTAGGGTTTACAACTGTTTCGAATGAAAGTTGGTATGCAAGTAGTGCTCTTCGAGTACGACAACTTTAATCATTTACGTTTTTCCAGATTCCCGCCAGTTTGTCCGTGGCGTCCCCTTGAAGGTCAAAAAATAAAAAAGGCGAACCGTGTACATTGCTTGTGAACCATCGCCGTCTCCAGACTTGTTTCTTTTACTTCCGGTAAGGGTTTTCCACAAAACGCCACTGTCGTGTATGGGCGGAGCGTGTTCTGTATGGGCGGAGCCCGGAGTCACGGTTGGTGGTGGTCACGTGGTGGTGGCTTCATATGTCACGACTCGCCCACTAGGGACTTGCAGCACCAGTAGCATCAGAAGCAGCATGTGCTGTCATTAGCAGTGTCCTGTAGGTCGTGTGCCTGTAGGGTGCATCGAGTGCGTAATAAAGCGGGAGCTACGGGCATCCGACGCCCACCCTCTCGCTCGAGGCAATAAAGCGGAGTTGTGTTACCCTCCGGCCCGTGTTTGCCTGCTTGCACCTCTACCACAACATTACAGTTTGGCGACGAGTCTGTTTCGGATCGACGCGTTCAGAATGCCTAGTTTTCCTCAGTATTGACTTTGAGTCTTTGGCCAGAGCAATTGCAGTGTAGGGCACACGGAGCACCGGGAAAATCAGCGCAGTTCGCACGGCACGAGTTCGATCACCTGTCGAGGAGCCCAGGGAAGTGCATCACGAGTTTCGCCGCAGGGGTGAGGCATCTCGCCGGCGCCGGCAAATTCACGTCGAGTGAACGGCTGCTGGGCTTGGAGATCATTTTATTTCTGATTTGCAAGCCTCGGGAATGGTTTCTGCAATGCCACGGCTAAAGGACGAGGACATTACATTCAACTCAGACGAGGCGTCGGCCGTCGCACAGACTCTGAGAGATGTTCGGAGCCTCGATGGCCAGAGCGCGACAGGTGATCCAGAGGTCCGCGCGGTGTACCAAGCGCCCACGGCCGCACACACATTCTTCGATTCGGGTCGTGACCGAACGTTGCAACGCGGTCAGTCGGACGGCGGTCTGAACACTCAGGGACATCTACGGTGTGTGTGCCAGGTGTCGTTGGCCATCATAACGGTCATGTATGGCGGTGTGCGAAGCGAGCCCAACGTCCCGGGTCGAGACCTACTGCCGGTACGGTGTTTTGTGCATGACATACATTTTTACGCCCCGGGTCGAGTCCTGCAGCCTGGGCATAGCGATCCCGGCGGCCCGGAGCAGGGGATGCCGCAGATGTTGCGCCTGTTTTCAATTGGTCCGAAGGTGACAAGACCAATGACAGTGGAGGTCGAAGTGATCGGGGCACAGATCGTGTTTCGAGTCGAGACCGGAGCGGCGGTATCGATCATAAGCGAGCGCACCGCTCGTGCACTCCCCGGTCTACGTCTTTTCAGGTCTACCCACGCAATGCACACGTATACTGGTGCAGCGCTACCAGCAGTTGGCAGGGCACACATCTTGGTCACCCATCAGGGTCAGCGGGTCGCGCTCTCGCAGTTCGTGGTGCGAGGGGAGGGGCTCGCCCTTTTGGGTCGGAACGGGTTAGCCCGCATTCAACTAGACTGGATGGCGCCAGCCAGTGGCCTTGAACGTCCCATGCCAAGCCGATTGGAGTGTCGAGAGGAGGAGGAGGTTCCTGTTTCGGAGCTTGTACCTCCAGGTGCACCTGTGTCTCCTTCGGGGTCCGTACCTCCGTTTGGGCCTGGGCCTGCATCGAGACCTGAGGGCGAGGTTCCGGCGGCAGGAGCCGCGACGATGCAACATGGGGTTCCGGTCATTGCTTCCTACAACTACGATATACGGTTCTGGAGCAACGGGGGCCATGCCAGCTGCGACGGACTCTCGCTCTTGCATTGCGCTCATGCTACAGTGCACACCCGTGTCGTTCAGGCGATTTCAACGGGGGATTGGAGCAAGCCGGTCGCATTCAAGAAGTTCGCGGAACGCGACCATCGACGGTGGCCTCTGCGACGTTCAGATGGTGATCGGCACGTAAGTCGCCTCAACGTCGTGACAACCAAGAGGCGTGCGCGCAATGTGGTTCATAAATTGCTAATTGTTGTGTATATGATTCTCGCGGCACGAGGGATTCCGCATGGCATTGTTAAAGCAGATGTCGACAGTCCGCGTGTGAGCATAATGTGTTTGGTTGGGATCAATCAATATGATGATCAATATGATCAATATGATGTGAAGAACTTGCGGACAATCGTTGCGAATAAAGAGGGCTTTCTGATCTCCAGCTTCGAGGACAGTCCGCGGTTCGCTGCCCTCTCATGTGTGGGAATTATACTGGGGGAACGCGCTGTACGTGAAGGGAAGTTTGCATCTGCGCAGACGATGTTTTTGCTGCTTTATGACATGGCTGTGCGTGCAGTGTACGCTGATCGTCTGTGTGGACGTGCATGGAGATCTCGACTGGATCTGATGCGCAGTTTTGGTGTGGGATGGCTGGTAATAGAGCCGGCTAATTGCCTGGTTAGACTTGCACGTGGGACTCCGGCGCTGTTCAGCGTCACCCTCCCGTTACTCTCGTGGGGGCCGGGCCGTTATCTTCCCAAGGCCGCCCTCCCCGCTGTTCCACGCCAGCGACGGCGCCCTCATGTCTGGCGGACTCAGCGTGTTTACCTGTTTCCGTCCGTGGGGGACGAGCAATCTTGTCGGCTGGGGGCGCAGGAGGTTCGTCTCAGCATGTCACCGTGACCTCGCCGGATAGGCGTGAAAGCATGGGCCGTCTGGGGGCGCTTCTGCTGCATGGTGATACTGTGCTCCCTGACTTGCTTCTTTATATCTTTAAAACGGCCATGGTTATTGTGGTCTGCAGACATCATTGGCTTCATCGTGCAACTCAGTACTCGAGCACCAGTCCACTGCATTTGGGATTCAACTCACTCACACCAACACGATATATGTTGTGATGGGGATAGAGGGCTGAATTATGGGCCAGGTTATAACGATGGCATTATTGTGACAGGTTGTGCAGATGAAGCACGTTTTCTTTTGTGCCGTCTCATCTGGGTTTGATTCACAGCCGACCTTCACCCCAGGGTTACATCTAGGTTATGTGGTACTTGGGAGATTCTACGTGATTGATGTCATTTTATTCCTCTTTGCTTGTTTGTGTCATCTTGTCATAGTTTTTTTTCTTTTTCACCAGTTGCTTTTTTTTGTATCATGGTGCCAGTGCGTTTGCTAAATGCCATTTTGGCTCTGGTTGCTTTCGGTGTTGTAATGCCAATGATTTTTGCTTGTTGTCATATTATAATGCTTTTGAGTTAATCAGGTTAATCATGATACGCATACTTTTAGGGGGGAGGAGTGTCGTGTATGGGCGGAGCGTGTTCTGTATGGGTGGAGCCCGGAGTCACGGTTCGTGGTGGTCACGTGGTGGTGGCATCATATGTCACGACTCGCCCACTAGGGACTTGTAGCACCAGTAGCGTCAGAAGCAGCATGTGCTGTCATTAGCAGTGTCCTGTAGGTCGTGTGCCTGCAGCGTGCATCGAGTGCGTAATAAAGCAGGAGTTACAGGCATCCGACGCCCACCCTCTCGCTCGAGTCAATAAAGCGGAGTTGTGTTACCCTCCGGCTCGTGTCTGCCTGCTTGCACTTCTACCACGACATTACAGCCACGATAAGCTATTTATACACGTTATCACGGCATTTATTCAAGGCGGAAAACCCCCAATGGGGGGGGGAGGCAAATTAAGTGTCTACAACCTCCATTGTGTGACCCTAAGTCTTCCTGTCAAGTTTGTTTGAGATTTGATAAATAAGGCCTCAGTCACATTTGCTCTATGGTGAGGAGAAGGTGGCCGTACACCCTCTGAATTGACAAACGTGCGGCGGCCGCAGAGAAACTGAGGTGGCCTCAGGGTGGCCCTACACCGTTTGGCTATATTTTACGGGCCATAGGGTGACCGTGGAATGAAACCGCGGAGTTATAACTTTTTTTCATTTCTACGCTCGCGTAGCAATTAGACAAGCCAAGCTATGACGTAGATGTGTTCCACGTCGACCGTACATATGGCATGCGGTGGGCTTGCATTTTCCGTGCGGCTGCCGTAAGCTCTTCTCAATGAAAAATGAATTTTCCCAACCCCCAAAAAATTACGGCGGCCGCACTATTTACACGGTCGCCGTACGGTGGCCTTGCGGTCTGTGTGACAACCTGTGGGCAACGCAAGGTCGACGTACGGTTCCCCTACGCCCGCAGTGCACCTACGTACGACCTCCGTGGCAGTCTGCGTCGACCGTGCATCCACCGTGCACTACCGCTAGAGATCGGAATATAGTTGTTTGCCCATACACAGTGGTGCCCCCAGAATCAAAATTTAATTCGTTCCAGGAGGCTGTTCGGATTGCAAAAAGTTCGGATTCAAAAAATATTTTCCCAATAAGAAATAATGGAAAGTGAATTAATCCGTTCGTGGACCCAAAGAAAACCCACTTTCAAGACACTTTTAATTGAAATTCCCCATGTTTAAGGTAAAATACGATGAGTAAATGACCTTCGGTGGCGGTGTATTGTATGTAAACTGGTACAATCGCCACATCCAAAGGCCCACACAGGCTCGAGCTCCGGCCTGGGTTTTGATCGCTCGCGCACTCTGCGAGAGCGCTGCCCCAAGGGCAGCTCATCAAACATGATGCCCCCAGAACCACAATCACTTTCATCAAACGTATCAGGCTGACGTAATCATGGATATTAAAAATTACAACCGGTTTTGCTGTGAAATTCAATCCTTGCCCGACAGTCCGTCACACCAGTGATCGGATTGCTTTTTTTGTTAATAATTAAAACACAAGATGATTAAAAAAAAAATGAAGGTGAAAACACGAGGTAAGGCCTAAGTCACATTTGGCTCGGCACGCAGAGGGTCTACAAAATTTACAGACACTCGCAATTATAAAGCGGCCACAGTATTTCCACGGTCACACAATGTAGCAGTCACACATGTTTTATTTTTCGGGGAGCCGCACGGCGTGTTTATAAATTGGGGAGACCGAAAACGTGGGGGTGCCGTAATATTTTGGGGGTTGGGAAAATTCATTTTTCATTAAGAAGAGCTTACGGCAGCCGCACGGAAAACGCAAGCCCACCGTACGCCCTACGTACGGTCGACGTGGAACACATCAACGTCATAGCTTGGCTTTGTCGAATTGCTACGGTGAGCGTAGAAAAGAAAAAAGTTATAACTCCGCAGTTATAATTCCACGGCGCCCCTACGGCCTGTAAAATATAGCCAAACGGCATAGGGCAACCCTAAGGCCACCTCAGTTTGTCTGCGGCCGCCGCACGTTTCTGTCAATTCAGAGGGCGTACGGCCGCCGTATCCTCGCCGTAGAGCAAATGTGACTGAGTACTTCCACCGACGAACTGAATGAACAAAGCGTGAAGATGTGGGTCGAACAGGTGGGGGAGACACGTGAACAAACATGAACGCCACGTTTTGTTCGGTTTTTTAAAATGTATTGGGTTTTCAGGGCCAAACTTTCTCAGAAAAAAATTGTTCGGATTCCAATTTGTTCAAACAGCTTGGCCGTTCGGATTCTGGGGGACCACGGTATATTATAGTTATAGTATATTCAGTTATATATACTGGTATATTTTTATTTCAGTAAAAAAAGGACTGGTATATATACCCACTCGTTACCGTCCGTCTGGCCGCACGTTCGCCTTAGGGCCCCCCCCCTGCGGTCGCCTTGCGGGCACCTTGAGGTCTCCTTGCATCTGCCTTGAAAATTCCATTGCCGCCGCAGCGACGCCCTAAGGTCACCGTGCGACATCAAATCAAAGACCGTACGGCACTCCCACGTTTTTGGTCTCCACAATTTATAAACACGCCGTGCGGCTACCCGAAAAATAAAAACATATGTGACTGCTACATTGTGTGACCATGGAAATACTGCAGCCACCGTAGAATTGCTAGTGGCCGCAGATTTTGGAGACCCCACGGCCACCGTGGCAAATGTGACCTAGGCCTAACCACCAAATGTATCATGGTCAAAAAAAGTCGGACATACAGACACCGACCGAATTGCATATTTTAGTATGATTAATAAATCAATAAATATGGCAGGGGGTGGCAGAATGAGTTGACGGGAGAGAGGGGGGCAAATTAGTTTAGATGGTTTCATTTTCTTTGCAGTTTGGTAAGCAGTCATAATTACCATTATAATTCCCATCATGTTTCAAGATAATTTTGTAGGGAAGCTGGTCAAGGAATTCTTTAACACTACAAGGCCAGGGGGATCATGTTATTACCTTTATCAATATTAATACCATAATAGAGTACCTGCCCTGCAGTGTGAAACATGTTCTTCTGACATATTCCTACATTTGGGCGGTGTATAGGCAACAGACCACGCTGCCTCAATGACTCCCAAAAAAAAAAAGAACCGAGGATACGTATATGAAGCAGACACATACGTACTGCTTCGTGCATATATAAATATATCGTGCTTGCAGAGTTTGGATAATTACAATTGCACCCACTCTCCCCCAAAGGAAGAAAATGCCAAGATGGGTGTATATTTTTTTCTTTCAAAACTGGATGGAATCAAACTAAAAACTTCAGGAAACACACCGTCACAATACCCAAATTCAACCCTGAATGTATCAGCTTCCTCGGTTAAATCGGAACAGCTCGGAACAACATCGGAACAAGTGTGTGTCCACCCTCAGGAAAGGCAGGAAACAACATCTTTCTAATCTCAAGTCTGAACTCTCAAACTTGTCTCCCTCCTCCGTATGCTGGTGGCATCTAGTTAAGTCTGTTTCTGGTGTATGTTCTCCCTCCATCCCCTCCTATACCTCAAATGGCTGCACAGCTGACACTGCACATGAAAAGGCTGAATGCCTAAAAACTCCATGCTTGCTCCGAAATCTTGTGTCCAAAACACATCGCATTCTGCACTCAACTTACCCAGTCGTACCCAGCTGTCCCTGGACTGTGTGTCCTTTCCATCTGACAAAGTGGAGAGTTTGCTGTCAACCCTCGACTCAGATTCTGCAACTGGTCCAGACGGCATCAGCCCACATGTCCTAAAAACCTGCTCTGCTGCTCTTGCTCACCCTCTCTGTTCGATTCGCCCTCTCATTTGCTCAAGTTCATCTGCCATCTGCTTGGAAATCAGCAAACATGACCACTCTGCATAAAAAGGGACAAAAACAGATCCCTGCAACTACAGACCCATCAGCTTTCTCCCAATCATCAGTGAGGTTACAGAATTCATCATCGTTTCTGACATCAAATCCTTCCTCTTCTCCAATGGCTTAATTTCTGATCATCAATTTGGATTCATACCAGGTCACTCTACCCTGGACTTGCTGCTCCTGCTTTCACAACAATGGATGGAGGTCCTCAATGCCATACATGAGATCAGAGCCATCTTCTGAGACACATCACGTGCTTTCGATATGGTCTGGCACCCTGCCCTGCTCACCAAACTCTCTTTCTATGGTATCCAAGGCAATCTCCACTCATGGCTCTCAGACTTACTCTCCTGTCACAGTTAACGTGTGGCCATTCCTGGAATTCTATCATCCCCTCTTCCTGTCCATGCTGGAGATCCTCAAGGCAGTGTTCTAGGCCCTGTGCTTTTTCTGGTTTTCAGCAATGATCTCTCAGACTCTCTGGAAAATCCTCTTTATCACTTTGCTGTTGACTCCACCCTTTGCCGGACCATCTGTCATCCCTCAGATCGGCAAGCAGCAGCCTCTTCACTCTCTGCAGATCTGGATAAAATCAAAAGCTGGTCCAACACTTGGAACATGTCTTTCAATCCTGACAAATCTCATACTCTCACGATGTTACTCTGAAAGGACCATGTGGAACCCCCCCCCCCCCATGTACTTTCTCAACAATCATCTTGAAGAAGTTTTTTCATCCAAGCTTTTGGGTCGCACTATCTGCGATGATCTTTCCTGGGAAAGCCACATTTCCAAGCTGGCCTCCAAAGCCAGTCACCGACTGGGCATCCTCCATTGAGCAAAGTCTTTCCTTGGCACACCTGAGCTCCTGACCACATACAAAGCTTTCATCCACAGCCTGATGGAGTACTGCTCTCCCCTCTTGGCTGTTGCTCCCACCTCTCACCATTCTCAGCTTCACGCTGTGGAAACCAAGGCATTTAGGATCATTGGTCTCTCCCACGATGAGGCTGATCCTTTGGGTCTCTCGCTCTCTCACCGCAGGCAGGTTGGTGGTCTTTCTGTCTTCTTCAGTCTCCTCTCCGGCCTTTCCCCCTCCCCCCTACTCTGACTGCGATATTTGTCCTCCATTTTTCCGCAGGGTGCTCAAGGTCCACCAGCAACTCCCTTCTGGAAAAAAAAACTACCAAAATCAAGAATGACTGCTCACCCTCACTCTTTCATTCCTCTTTTTTTCCATCTTTGGAACAAACTCCCACACTCTCTTCAATCCCACTCTTCCCTCCAGGTCATCAAAATAGCTGTTCACCACCATCTCTTCTCTTCACCCATCCAAAACCAAGATCTTTTCTACCCCTGATAATCTACCAAAAACCCAACTCCTTCACATTCCCTGCTTTCCTGCCCGGAAAGTCCCTGTAGTTTCCATCTTGTTTACCCCATGTACCCCACCTCATCCCTCTCGATTCCACAGATCTCATAATAATGTCTCTCTTCCCCTCTTTTTTGTGCTTCCATCTCCTGCCCCTCTTGTCTGCAAAATTACAACTTCCTGTTCTAACCTACAGGGGGGAACTGCATCAGCTGCACAGCTGCGCCCCCAGCAAATGATGCCACCTGCAGCAGTGTGCTCGATACGAAAGAAGGAGAGCAAGATCCTAAATTTGTAAATAATGGATGTTTTTTTTCTAAATACTGTTATAACATCATTCTCGAATGTTTGAGGTGAACATTTCGAACAAAAATGTCTCTATATCTGATGTATTAGGTTTGTAACCTCACCAATCTGTCTGCTGATCGTCGATCACCAAAACAGTCTTGAATTTGCGGCTTGAGCTGCCGCTCACTGTTCCGGCAGTGTGCTCAACCAGGCCTGCTGCGGCAGCTGTTGTCTGTCGTACAGCGTTCGAGAGGGAACTCAAGAAGCCACCTGTGCTGGCACCAAGGCCTGATCCACCACTGCTGCCACCTGCAGGGGGTATGTCCATTGGTGGTGCACAGCCAAAGCTAATGCCAAAATTCCTAACTCATATGCAAAGGTGTCTCATAACCCTAAATACGGATATCGATCAACTTTTCATCTCAGAGCGCCGTCTGTCTGCGTCTGCTATTATTTCTTTGTTCATGTCTATATTTCACATTTTCTTAAAACGATGTTAAAACATACACTTGCATTCTTATGAAACATCAGATAATTATAATTTAAAGTCCAATGTAGTATAGTTTATAATTCCTCTTGATTTAAAGCATGTTAAATTACAGTGAGAGGTTGGCTCTTCAGATAATTCCTGGACTGATTGTTCCCAAAAAACAATGCCATCCACCAAGGTTAGCCATCAACCAATCAAATATGCTGGTTTGCTTACAAAAACTTACTACCGGTAGGGGTTTGCGCTGTTGGCTGCGGTCTCCGTTGCTCTGTTGAAGGAGAAGTCTGAGGACCCATGCCTTGTATTGGCGTCGGAGAGGAACCCCCGCTTCCTCCCCGAGAACCACCACTCTGGGCCTGAGATGAGGTTGATGGGGGTGGTTGCTGGGAATTGTCTGGTCGCTGCAAATCCATCATGTACCCATTGGGCAAATTTGCCATGAAGTTACTGTCTGAGAGGCGCCGTCGTAGGAAATTCATCATGGGGTTTGGTTTTTACACAGAGTTAATAACTGAAATACAATTAGTCAGATCTTCCTTTGCTTCAACGGTGTTCCAAGTTGAGCGTGCTCTTAAAAAGTTGGTGTTTGCAAGCACAAATGAACCATCAGGAGTCAGTCCTTCGTGAAGCTGTTCGCCTTAATGAGTTTTGTTTTTGACTTTTATTTTCTTTTCCTTCTCTTTGCAGTCAATCTCTCTGGGGAATGAGGTGCACAGCTGTGATACCTTGGCTTCAAAGAGGATGGAGCTCGTTCTCCACAACTTTATTTGTTCGACCTGTTACAAAACACAATTAAGGCAAAAGGTCATCCAATTGTCATCTTTCCAACAGTGTTATCTGGTCCACTGTCTCCAGGCCAAGCTTCACATACATCGTATACAAGCAAATACCACCCGTTGCTTCCCTGATGGGAATACCAAAAGAGGGGGGGGCAGAGAAAGAGGAGAGGGAGAGAAGGGTGGGAGAGAGAAAGGGAGGGGAAAGAAGAGGAGGAGGGAGAGCGAGGAGAGAGAGGAGGGTGGGAGTGAGAGAGGAGGGAAGGGAGGACAAGGAGGGTGGGGGCAAGGCGGGATGAGGAAGTGGGCCCTAGGAAGGGGGGAGGGGAGAAAGGAAGGATGGGACAATGAGAGAGAGTGATGTATCACCACACGACGTGACATACTCCGGGAGGGAGGGGTGTGAGGAGGGGGTGGGAACAAGAGAAAGAGAGATGGGGTGGGGGGGGAGAGTGAGATAGGTGTGGGTGGAGAGTGCTGCACTGTATTAGGAGACCGGGAGTGAGGAGGGGACAAAGAGAGAAAGGGAGCGGGGAGAAGAAGAGATTATAGATGAAAGCATATAGCACAAAAAGGGGAAACAATGCGATCTGGTGTTCAAAAATATAAATCACACCAGATGACACCAAGGTGCCACACTACACCATGGGACCCACAGGTGAGCGGGCCCTGAACTTTGTACTTTTGGCCCATTGACCACAGTTATTACAAAGGAGAATAGGATGTATTTTTTTTTTATCTCGTCAACATCAGTTAAATATCAAACGGAGCCACCGATCCGGATTTTGGACTTATTTGCCCTCATCAGGATGGCATACCTATAAATATCGAACCAATGATGACCATATTCGTCGTTTATACATCAGACGCACCTGAATCCTGACTCCATCCTCGCCAACCTCCCGTCCCGTGCGTGCCATTAATCTCCAAGGATCACGTGTTCACCTCCAAGGGAAAACCCATTTGGTGATCCGTTCAGAGTGGTGTCAACCATTCCATCAATGATAATTGGGTCGGGGTAATTAATTGAACCCCCTGGACATGACTATATATATATATATATATATATATATATATATATATATATATATATATATATATATATATATATATATATATATATATATATAGTTTGATCGGTCCGTCACATGCGTACGTGCATGTCTGCATTTTGTTATTCCCTATTCTCTGGAACCGCTTTTCGGATTGATACAAAATTTTCACAATAGGTGTGACTATTCATGTTGTATTGTTGTTCGTCTTTCGGCTGCTCCCGTTAGGGGTCGCCACAGCAGATCATCCGTTATGATCCGCATACTGATTTGGCACAGGTTTTATGCCGGATGCCCTTCCTGACGCAACCCTGGTCGCCTCTTACGACACAGGGATAAGGATTGGGTTTCGCCATGATTCCAGGCTGCCCTACACCCTCTCATAGCGTGGCCCAGTGCAGAGCCCCGTCCTCAAGCGATCCTCCAATCCAAGCCTCCGAGTAGTCGGATTACAGGCGCATGCCACTACGCCCGGTAGGTGTGACTATTCATGTAGAATGTTTTCATGATAATTATGACGTCATAGGTCAAGTGGTGTGGTAGCCATGTGGTGTGATCACTATGAATATTTTTGAGAGTCATCAAGGGATAAATTAATCAACAGAAAAGAAAAAAAAAATGACATCACTGGTCACGTGGTTTGGCAGCCATTTTTTTTGTTTGTTTGTTTAACCTTAAAAATTTTTCTCTCTGAAACAGCTCAACAGAGAGGAGAAACTTTACAGGTACTGCCTATCCATGAGGAACAAGACGTTCCCAACCTACGATGTCATCGGTCACATGGTTTGGCAGTCATAGTGGATTTACCCGAAAACTTTTTTTTAAATCTTCTTCTCCAGAATGGCTGCACAGATTGAGGGGAAATTTCACACATGTTTCAAAAGCCTTGCTGGTACCAAAGTGTTTATGAGGAATTGATATGTCACATAGTTTGGCAGACATATTGGATTGAAGGAAAATATTTGAAGAAATTCTCTCTTGAACCGCTGCATCAATCGATGTGAAACTTCAAAATTATGATCAAGTTGTGATTGGGAATATATGTTTTAAATTTGAACCTGATTGGATGCATGGTTAAGCAGAGAGGATTATTTAATTTTTTACCTCTGCCACCGAAAGTGGAAAGTTGTGTTTTCACCCCTTTCTGTCTGTTTGTTCAGCTGTTTGTGTGCAGGATATCTCAAAACGTTGTGGACGGATACGATGAAATTTGGTGGGCAGCCTGCTTGGGTGTGTGACAAGGACAAACTGATTCGATTTTGGAGAAGATCCAGATCCGGATCCGGCTATTAGAATTGTTAAAGTGATTTTTCACCATTAGGAGGTAGTATCCACCAAGTTTCGTTTCATAACAATATTTTTTGCCATAATGGTTCAAATTAAATTCAGGCTTTTCATGAACGCTGTCTTCCTACCATGGATCCTAATATTTTATTGTTTTTAATTATTTGATTCAACTGCTTAATTGCACACACACACACACACACACACACACACACACACACACACACACACACACACACACACACACCGATTTCAATGTTATTTTTGTTTCTAATAAAGCATGACTTAACCTAAAGTCACCAAGAGGAATGAAACGAGAAAAAGATATCGTGTTCCATTGCAATGTTACATGCCAGGCAGCAGTGTGGTCAATCAAAATAAAAGCATCATCGATGCCAATTCCTCCTCCAAAGTACAGTATATAACTAGAGAGTTCATAGAACACCTTACCCCAGGCAGCTTTGAGAAACAAGGATGTGGGTGGGGTCAACGAGCAACAAATTTGATTTGTCGTGATGACGTAAAATTCCGTAACATTTGGTCCAAGTACCGCTAAACGGAAAGTTTTTGAAAGTTGCAATAAGGCGATTTGTATTCTACAGTGTTCAATGTATAATTCAATAATTGAGATATAATAAAGATTTCAAAGGTCGGCAGGAAAAACAAAATTTCTGGAAGTTTACCGTCGTTGATGTAGTGTCTTCTCAGTTTTTTTACACCACCTTATTTAATACGTTACACTAGTTCTTCGTGCCTGGTGTTTGCGTCCTTTATGCGTCGCTAAAAACAGGAAGTTTCCTGTTTGGAATGATTTTCAATTTTGTTTGACTGCCAGGTGGGCAGACGGAATAAATAAAAAAAAGTTATCTCACTCCTCTCTGTGCGCGCATGGTCAGGAGAAATTCAGAGCAAAAGAACTGTTAAACTACAGCTTCGTTTTTCGATTCATGTTCACATTCGTGTTCAAAATATAGCAACAAATTGAAATGAAGTTGTTCCTCGATCATAAACTGATGTTTGTGGACAGAAAGACAGACAAACAGACAAAGTGAACCTATCACTTAACCGTGTTTTGCACTCCGCGTGCGCAGGGTAAAGACAACCCACTGCACTTAAGCGCTGTATTAAAGAAGAAACATATGGAGCACTCATGCAGTCATGAGAATTGGATGGACGTTCGAGAGAAACGTGTGGTGTGATGAGTCACATTAGCTCAGGCATGGTCACACTGCTGCAGCTCCGTTCTGCATACATAGCATTTCCACCCACACAGATGATTAGCGTGCTGGCAAGAGCGAGCCATTGAGAATGCGGCAGCTGTCGCAGAATTGTGAGCTGGAGGAGCACTCTGGGTGTGGTACTGCTCACACTCCCAACTCACACTCCTACTGCAAGTTAAAATCTCTTTGTTTGTGAACTGTGTGAGTATAAATGTATATATTTTTTTTCTCCCAAAAATAGTTTTGATTCAATCCTGGACCAATGCAATTGCATCGTGTTCTGGAATATATACCTGGGTGCAAATCATATTTCTCAATCTCATGCCCAAGTATTATCCACAGACTACGAATTAGATCAGAAGAGAATCTGAAGAGCACATGGTCTTCATCGTGAACAATAAAGGGTATTGCTATTGCGATGTATTTTTTACACTTACATCTACACTATATTACTGAGAACATTACGACAGCATCCACAAACTGGAAGTGGCCCACCTACATGCATATATATTGTTTCCGCACACTGCAAAGCACCATGCGGCTAATAAAGTTATCTTGATAGGCTCATTCAAGGCCATTTGGGACCGGGTCTGAGGTTTCCGTAAAAGTCAATTGGGTATTCACACCGTACCTGACCGCCAAAAAATAATTTGTCACACATCATTTTTACATGCTACATCACACAAGTTAATTACCCTGCACATGCGAAGTGGTCAGCGGATTTAAAGCAATTGGTTCACTTTGTCCATCTGTCCACCGCTAAAAACGTCAGTTTGTGATCGAGGAAATAATTGTCCGATCGTGCATACTCAGAAAGGAGCAAGATAATTTTTTTTTTACTCTGTCTGAAAATTAAAGTTACTGTCAAACAAAATTGAAAATCGTTTAAAAACAGGGAACATACTGTCTTTAGAGATGTTATAAAGGACACAAACAAGAGGTACAAATAACTCGTGTAATGTTTTGCATAAGGAGGTGTATAAGATGCTGCATCAATGGAGATAAAATTCCCCAAAAAATTTCTACAACCTTAAAAAATATTTAATATATATTATTATATACTTGTACACTGTATAACATTTTACATTATCACGACCAATCAAATTTGCCTGTCGCAGACCCCGCCCATGTCCTTGTTTCTCAATACTGCACAGTATGAAGTGTTCTATGAACTCTCTGGGTTATGCTGTACAGACCCCTCCAACAATATTATTCTTCCTACTCTTTTGTATGCAGCACATACATGTAGCATCATTGGCTGAAGGGCATGGCTGTGCCGCTGATACAATGCCCCGATAGGTTTGGGGAGGAATTTGGAATTTATTAAGGGTGTTGGCGATAGCTCACTTTATCTTGGTAAAAATGGGATCTTTAATGCCCATCAACCAAATCCAGCAGATGAGATGCCCAGTTTAACATTTGTCTGAGGGAGAGTACACACATTGATGCCTCACCCTGCACATGTGAAACACCAGGAAGACAGCTGGGCTGAGGTTCCAACTCAGGATAATAGAGTATGCAAACCTCTTGGATATCCTGATAGCCCTGTCATCCAACCAGTGTGAAACTACGAGCTGCATTTGTGTGGCTTGCCAGCACCGAGACAAACTCTGTGCTGGCACAGACGGGAATGTCTGTCTTTTTTTTCTGCTTATCACTGAAAGGTTGGCAGGATAGCCGAGAGGTATACCTCATGGATGTAAAACATTTAACAGTGCTCATTGAACCTCAATCTTGTTATATATATATATACATATACATGTATATATATATAT
>BROF01003105.1:160074-175772 GCA_024346535.1 Eptatretus burgeri | reverse complement strand
TATATATATATATATATATATACATATATAGTTACGGCTGTGGAAATTCGCAGAGCACCATATAGCTCCTTAGATCAGTTATGCCGATAAGTCTGTGTTCAGATAGATTTCCCCACCGTTGTGTAACGGGCAATTGTTCGTGCGCAGGGCTGTGATCTTTGAGTTAGCCGTTATTATTTTGCTATCGTTATTTTGGACCAACCGCTTCACAACAACAACCTCCACCACCAACATCGCTCTGACCAACCGTATTTCAACCACAATCACCACCTTCACAACGCCAACCACAACCACCTCCTCCACAACCGCCCTCACACAACCACCTTCTCCACAACGCCAGCCACAGCCACCATGTCCGAAACCACATCTTCCCCAATACCCAACAACGAAACAGCTTCACCTTCAAGTCCGCGGGCGCCGGCAACGGCGAGATTGCTGCAAACAGACGCGGGGGTTTCCTTGTTCCCAGCGACGGTGATTTCTACCACATCCGCTCTCCCTTCAGCATCGAAGATTCCTGCCACGTCCGCTCGCTCCAAGCTTCGCCTCGGAATTCAGATCAGGAGAGCGAGAGGGGCGGAGCCATTGGGGGTCAGAGGTGAAAGAGCGGAGATCAGATCTCGCCTCACGAACCCTATAAAAAAGCGCGCAGAGCGCGAAGTAGTCGAGTCGATCGGGGTTTGGAGCGGAGTGAGCAGCGGAGTTCGAGCCCAGTGGAGGCAGTGGAAGTCCGGGTTTGCCGAGGAGACGGAGCGGAGAGCACAGCAAGCCAGCCGTGCCACGCATAATGGCGTGTTTGAGTGGGACATGGAGAGGTTGCCAGCCAGCAGCGAACGGCCCGAGGTGATCGGGCTTCGGGACAGTCCGAGCAGCGCGAGGAACGGACGGGCTCTTAAAGAGAGCATCAACTCTGAAAGAGCATAAGGCCCGTTCGTTCCCCTGAGGCGTTGCAGGCTGGGCCCGAATCACCAGGCCGTCAGACGAGGCCTGGGCCGGACCGCGGTCACGATAGCTGCTGTCGGGACGGGACGTCGCGGGTCGCCCCAGCGAGGTGAAGGTAACCAGCGCGGCCTCGCGGAGCCTCTGCGGTCTACACGGCACCATGCAATAAAGACCCAAAGAGGTCCAGTCTACCCCTCATCTTCCCTGGGGTCTTTCCTTGCTTTTGAATGAATGTTGTGGTGCCATTTCTGCAAGCAGAACTTTATGTGACTGTACATAATAGATAGATGGTAGTAGCTCTTTTGCATTACCTTTGTTGGTTGTATACTTGCGTGCGTGTTCGGCCTTGCATAATTACATACCTGCATGACTGCATCATTGTTTTATTACATGTGTTTTGTAAATAAATGTGCTTGTTCAAATGTTAACCCGTTCGTTGCGTCCTCTTCCCTTAATTGAGCTGCCATTTTGCACTCGGAATATAGTTGGTTTTTAAATAACCGGTAAAGTGATTGGGTCCAACGGGACTGTGCGATAATACCCCGCTCGGTTATCCCAAAAGGAAGCAAGCTGCTTAAGCGGCTCGTTTCCAAGCGGCACCGTTGAGGTACAATCTCTCGATAATCTACCCGCACGAATAATTAGGTAAATCGAAGATTTGGCGATCGGACCCTGCAGCACAGGTCGAGTGCGGACAAGGTTGTGGTGTGGTTAAAAACACACCCATGGCTGGTTTTCGGCATTGATCTGGAAAGACGCGACTGGATTGTCCGTTCGGTGGGCGAGCTGGCCGCTATTGGTTAAACGCGGTCGCTCGCACGCCGACGGGTGGAAATCTGTAACAATATATACAGGGTAGCCCAAAAGTTACTTTACCCCTGATAAATTTCTCGCACTTCCCTCCGTCTCTTCCCCTCTGCCCTCGCCCCCTCACCCGCTATGGTATGCAGAAACACTGACTCAGAAGAATGATGGAGCACATACAGATGCAATGACAAATTAATTATTGTAAGTACAGGACAATAAAACCTGTATATTAAGAGAGTTCAAGAACAATGCTTCACTGGGAAGCAGTAAGGTGACTTTCAGGCCACCCTGTATATATATATATATATATATATATATATGTTAACCACAATAACACACAACCACAGGGACCACTACATCGTTGGAAATGGCCCAGTTAACTCTGCCAACAGATCTGCCATAGTCCAGCTGTACTCCATACCAGTCATATGATCCTAGTGATTACAGATGCAAACTCAAGTTGGATTGATGCGTCATGTCACACAAAATGCATCATTGTCAGCAACCATGGATAAACATTTTCGATGCTTTGCCGCTCATGGTTTGCCACGTATGATCATTAGCAACAATGGGACCTGTTTATCGAATTCAAGATTTGTGGAATTTACATGATACAATGGTACACAACACAGGTTTGTCAGTCCACATGAATGGGCATCAAATGCTGTATAGGAATGTTTAGCAGGTATCATCAAATCCAGCCTCAGCGAAGTAAGTAATTGGAAGCCTGAAAACCAGGTTGTCATGTCTAATCTTCATATCCAGTCCCGTTTCTTTCTACAAGAAAGAGCCTCATAGAAGAGCAAGGTTAAATTGCCAGTGGGGTAGCAGGGAAACACTTGGGAATAAACAAACAGGAAAGGAAGAGAGCGAAGGGGAGGGAAACGTAAAATCAGCAAGCAAGAGGGTTGGGATAGGAAAGGTTAATGGGGTTATTAAATATCATGGGTCATGATTGGGGATGACACGAGGTGATTGTTCACTCTGAAAAAATGATACGTCAAATGAAATCCTTGAAGAGAAGAGTGGGAAAGAACGGCCTCTGGAAGTCAATTCCATAGAAGAGAGAAGCAAGGAACAAAGTAGTTGAGACATGCAGTCAGCCTGGACTTTGGAAGTTTAGCAGGGGGAGGATTACTGGAATAATGTGTGCATCATGGAGTCACTGGGGAGGGTTGGAAGACCGAGAGAGAGCAGAGGGAACAATATCAGAGAATAAATATCAGAGAAGAGGAAGTAAACCTGCTGACAATGTGAAAGCAACAGACCTTGTGCTTTGTCCTATCGTGGGAGATTACAATAATGTTGAGAGCTGTAGATTCCACAAAATCCAGTATTAATAGATGTGACACAGGGGTACCAGTCTGTAAGGTAGAAAAGTACTCCAGTGAGCTGTGGACAAAGCCTTGTAGGTTGTGAGTAGCTCTTTTTCCAAGGAAAGACTTAGATCAATGGAGCATGCCCAGTTTGCAGCTGGCTTTGGAAGCCAGTTTTGCATCGTGGTTCATCCATGAGAGGTCTGACTGAAGGTGAGGGCCAAAAGTTTGAGAGACTAAAACTCTTCCAGCAGCTGTCCATGAAAATAGGCAGGTGGGTTTGTTTGATGATCTTTCCAGAGTGACAGGGTGAGGAAGTCAAATTTGCAGGATTGAAGGACATGTTCCATTTCTCAGACAACCATCTTCTCTAATCAATTTCAGATCATCAGAGAGTGACACAGCTGGTGTCTGCCTGGCAGAGCGCAGTGGGATGTGGTACTGTATGATACAATGTGGTCGTCGTCTGCAAAAAGGAAGAAAGGGTTTTCCAAGGCATTGGAGAGAACATTAACACAGATGATCAACAAGAATGGGCCCAACACACTACTTTGAAGAACCCCAACTTTCACTGGGAAAGGGTTCATTGGCAGCAACAAGTTAACTGCATAAGTTGCAGAAGTAAAAAAAATCCAAGAATGAAGGCAGCCTTCTATGCCACAGGCAGAAAGCTTTGGCAAGTAAAGCAGGATGTTAGACTGTATGAAATGCCTGAGATATGTGCAAAGAAATGGGCCTGACTGCTTGATTGAGATTTGGAGCCTCAAACCATTGCAAAGAGAGGAGCAGCAGCATTTCCAGAGTTGAATCCAAACTGTTGATCAGAGGTAAGGCTGTTTGAAAACAGGACAGACTCGAAATCGGCAGTAATAATGGATTCCACGACTACGCTTACAATTCAAAGTCAGCTCCTTGGTCTGTAGTTGTTCGGATCTCTTTTTGTGGATGGGAGTGACATTTGCTGACTTCCAGGCCAATGGGAGATAGCCTAAGGAGATGAACAGACTAATTAGGATGGGGAAGGTAGAAGTTAGAATGGCAGAGCAAGATTTGGAGAGGTTGACCTTCAGATTTGTAAGATGACGTTTTCTCGCTTGCCTCAGGATGGGCACATACTTGTTGTGAGGCTTGTGGAATGAATGAAAATTGGACAATGGACAATGAGCAATGGAATATTTTCCACAACTTGTGATATCTGCCAAGTTGTGAATGAAACATCACCTGTGAAGCCATCTGATTTGTCTAAAAACAGACATCTCATCCTCCCTGATGACGTCTAAAAACAGACATCTCATCCTCCCTGAGGAACCTCCCTGAATCAAAGTCAGCTCAATAAGAAACCACACCATGCCAAAACTGTGAATGATTATAATTGAATTAGTATGGGAGATCATGTGTTCACCAAAAATATTGGACTTGGAGTCATTTGGCTGCTGATACAAGTGGTGCATGAGACCTCTGTCATACTCAATACATTTGTGGCTGCATTATCCTCAGACATCTCCACCATGTCATGAATCACAACTGTAGTTTCATGGGGACTCAGTTACTGCGTTGCATGACTTATCAACCCCAGAACCTGTCAGTCCATGTGGTAGTCACCAGGCCAATGAAACGTCATCGCCAACTTCAGTTGGCAAGGGGCTTCCAATGCTCCTGCTCCTCATTACAGTCTCCAATGCAATTACACCTGATAATGTGGTTGCTAATTCATTTGCCAAAACTTTCAACCAAATTGCTGGACTCTTGTTCTTGTCACTTCTATGCCCTGGCAATCATCCATGGTTAAGAAAGCTCCCATTTCTTTGGATCCGTTGACTTGTAACAATGCTTATGGGGCATAATAATACACGCGTGTTGTGTGTTGTCGATGTACCAAGATAGTGTAGCCCTGGCCAACTCGACTGTTCACTTCTATTCATTATTGTGAGATTAATGAAATGGTTCTAACTGTGTATACGATTCATGCAAAATTTCCACATACTTGGAAATAGTTCCTCAACTAAAAGAGTAGACAGGATATTTTCATATTCACAGCATGCTGTTATTCTGAGTCATCATTTTGCAGCGTGCTGTAAAGAGCATTACATGGTCGTTATGGGTGGCTGGGACTTACCTTTTTATTAGTCGCCTACCGATTTCACCAGAGGGGAATACAGGTTTGCTCTCCATCTGTCCGTCCATCCGTCCATCCATCCATCCCACACGTGGTTTTTCAGGCTTTTATCCCCATACCCTTTAATATATTCATCTGAAACTTGGTGCATGGCTTTATTATGATATAAGGTACCAAAAAAATTCGAGTTTTAAGGCATTTCGTTAATTTTTCACAGTTATGCCCTTTTTGGACTTAGATAATATCACATAGGTTGGGGACATGTATTGCAAAGCAATTCTCATTATTGTTTTTCTTTTAGTCTCCAATGAATCCCTTCATTATCTTTCTTCCATGAGCAAGTCTGTCAACCTATTAGGGTCCTGGGAGAGGGTAGTTTGTCCTTGCCGACAATATTAACGGAATTTCAGTCTATTTAACGTCTACATATTTCACAAAATGAACAAGAAAAAGAGCAATCAGAAATTGCAGACCCTTTCCAGGACTTTTGTATGGTGTTTGTGTAGTTTTGTGTGGTGTATTTTGTGTGGTGTATTTTACGTGGCGTTTGTGCACTGGTGCATTTCAGTAATTAATAAGAGACATAAGAACTGCCATTTTTATAACTGCTCGCAGTAATGACCGGGTACCAAGACGTCCCGCTTTGATGCAACCCCACTTTGATTGGACACCTGACCATGACCCATGACATTTTTATTATTATTCAAATGAATTTATAATTGGATTAAAATAAATTCATTTCAAATCAAATGGAAGACCGAATAGGTTTGAGTCCTGCATTGGAGTCATCAGAAGGAACCCAAACAAACAAAAACCAAAGATGAAATCATCAGGAGGAACCTGGATAGGATTCGCATTTCAGCTGCTACTCATCTACCCTCAAACCCATCCAGACACAGCCAAGTGAGCCGAATTCAAAAAATAAAATGAAATTAAATAAAGAAATATCAAAAAGAATCCAGATCAAAAAAAAAGTTCTGACTGCCAAACCATGCATCCGATCAAGTCGAAATTTAAACCATGTATTCCCTGTCATTCACTACTAGATCATAATTATGAGGTTTCACATCAATTGATTGAGCAGTTCCAGAAAAATAACATTATTTAATACTTTTCTTCAATCCAATATGGCTGCCAAACATTCTACATGAATAGTCACACCAATGGTGAAAATTTCGTCTCAATCTGACAAGCGGTTGCAGAGAAAAACACAAACGTTCTGTGCAGACAAACAAACAAACAATCGGACCCAAATGCAACACTCTCTCCTTCGGTGAGGGTAAAAAGGAACTTTGAAAAACGTTTTGCATCCAGTGAAGAGGATAGCACAGCCATATTAACTGATGCATTAAGGACACTTCAGAAGGAAGACTTGAGCTGGGATGAAAAAGTTGGTTGGCCACTGTAGGACCGAGTACATTGGAGAGGATATTTACAATAATGTGAGAATAAGTTTAGTAAATGGTATAATGTCTATTCTGGAGGTGGGGTGACAGAACCTTTGTGATGGAAAGTAATTTGGCTAAAAAAAATTAATCTGGCATTAATCCATTTGCAGGGATGGCTCAACTGGCTGAGTATCCGTATTGTAATATGGTGATTGCAGATTCAAATCCAAACCCCAATGGGAAGGAACAGCAAACCTCCTGGTGTCCTGGCAAAGTAACTGCTTTGGTAACATACCCTTCCTTCTCTGAGGAAGGTATTTTCACGGTCTTGGGGGCACATAACTCATGTTGATGAATCTTTTCATGGCAATTAGCAAAGTTGAATCTTTTGATGAAAAATTATTCCAAAAATAATCAACAGAAAATTGCAGAGGGAAATCTGGAAGAGGAATTTATATGGTACGAGAGTAAAATGTTCTGAAGATCAAGGATTTATTTCCAGAGTTGATGCTTATGGGGTTCCCTGTGATGTAATCTATTTTTATTGTAGATTATCATTTAAGATTTAAAAAATGGTGCATGACATTCCTAATGTTAACACACTCATTGAAAGTATAATTAAGCCTAAGTATAATAAAGCATAGGGGAAAGCTTATTGCTGTTGTGGAGGCCTGGTGTTGGCTTAATAGTTAAGGTTCTTAAGTTCAAGCCCCTGTTATGCTGTTGAATTAACACCAGGTAGGGTTTACTCAGCCTGTCTCATTCTAAGGTTGGCAAAATGAGTAGTAGTGTGCTATTCACAGGGGCATTGCATCAGCAGCACAGCTGTTCCACCTGAATATGATGGAGCCAAGCAGCCACAAGCTACAGATGAAAAAATAAATAATTGCTCTTGTCGGGTTTGTTTCTACAATTAACTCATGGGCTTGTTGTCGTATATAATTGAAATATGATTTTTGGTTTTGAGGATGAGATCACATGGACAAAATAACTGTTGAAATCTGGAGTGAAATCTGAAAATGTTAAGAAATATGTTTTGGTTTTGGCAGGTGTGTCCCCATAACAAATGGCTTGGTGAGCGATAGCAAGCTCAACTGTTCATTATTGACTGTTTCATTGGAGTGATTGCTTGAGTGCTTAGTCACTTGGCGAGTGCTTTCCAAGCTGCTTGGTTGTTTGTTTGCAAGCCATGGGGATAGACATCAAAAGTATTTGCACTGTTACTCTGAATATATCAATGTACAAAGTTCAGCCCCCACCTATCTGTGTTGAGTCGTGCCTCAACCAGTGAAAGTGTTGTGCAATTTTATTTTACATGACGTTTCCCCCTTTTTGCGATCCGCTTTCATTATATGACCTATCACTTTGACAGCGATACTTTTTTTTTTTGAAATGAAACGTTTCGTTTTTGTTTTTTTTTAAAGTTTTGTCAACCACTTCGTCGTAATACTTGCTCGAGTGCTTAAACCACTTGATGAGCGCTCTACAAGCTTTAATCTCCACAAGCTTCCATGGCGATACCACGGCTCGGTTCTCTATGGGGATGTCTGCGGAGTTAGGAAGGCAAAATAAATGAGGATTACAATGAGTAAATCAACAGGACAAGTAAACTATGACTTCAAGAGAGATTTGAAAAATGCTTTCAGTGCCTACAAAGCAATGAATCCCCTCACCACAGCTGGATAGCTCAAGGGATGCACACTTACATCTGTCCAGCCTGGGTTTGAATCTCAATGCAGCTACAGTGGGGAGAACAAGTATTTGATACAATGCCGATTTTGCAGGTTTTCCCACTTACAAAGCAGGTAGAGGTCTGTAATTTTTATCATAGGTACACTTCAACTGTGAAAAACAGAATCTAAAATAAAAATCTTGAAAATCATATTGTCTGATTTTTAAATAATTAATTTGCATTTTATTGCATGAAATAAGTATTTGATACATCAGACAAACAATTTAATATTTGGTACAGAAACCTTTGTTTGCAATTCCAGAGATCAGACGTTTCCTGTAGTTCTAAACCAGGTTTGCACAGACTGCAGCAGGGATTTTGGCCCACTCCTCCATACAGATCTTCTCCAGATCCTTCAGGTTTCGGGGCTGTCGCTGGGTAACAGACTTTCAGCTCCCTCCAAAGATTTTCTATTGGGTTCAGGTCTGGAAACTGGCGAGGCCACTCCAGGACCTTGAGATGCTTCTTACGGAGCCACTCCTTAGTTGCCCTGGCTGTGTTTCGGGTCGTTGTCATGCTGGAAGACCCAGCCACGCCCCATCTTCAATGCTCTTGTTGAGGGAAGGAGGTTGTTGGCCAAGATCTCGTGATACATGGCCCCATCCATCCTCCCCTCAATACGGTGCAGTCGTCCTGTCCCCTTTGCAGAAAAGCATCCACAAATTATGATGTTTCCACCTCCATGCTTCTCGGTTGGGATGGTGTTCTTGGGGTTGTACTCATCCTTCTTCTTCCTCCAAACACGGCAAGTGGACTTTAAACCAAAGAGCTCTATTTTGGTCTCATCAGACCACATGACCTTCTCCCATTCCTGTCTGGATCATCCAGATGGTCATTGGCAAACTTCAGACAGGCCTGGACATGCGCTGGCTTGAGCAGAGGGACCTTGCGTGCGCTGCAGGATTTTAATCCATGACGGCGTAGTGTGTCACTGATGGTTTATTTTGATACTGTGGTCCCAGCTCTCTTCAGGTCATTGACCAGGTCCTGCCGTGTAGTTCTGGGCTGATCCCTCACCTTTCTCATGATCATTGATGCTCCACGAGGTGAGATCTTGCATGGAGCCCCAGACCGAGGGAGATTGACTGTTATCTTGAACTTCTTTCATTTTCTAATAATTGCGCCAACAGTTGTTGCCTTCTCACCAAGCTGCTTGCCTATTGTCCTGTCGCCCATCTCAGCCTTGTGAAGGTCTACAATTTTGTCCCTGATGTCCTTCGACAGCTCTCTGGTCTTGCCCATTGTGGAGAGGTTGGAGTCTGATTGATTGAATGTGGACAGTTGTCTTTTATGCAGATAACAAGTTCAGACAGGTGCAGTTAATACAGGTAATGAGTGGAGAATGGGAGGGCTTCTTAAAGACAAAACTAACAGGTTTGTGAGAGCCGGAATTCTTACTGGTTGGTAGGTGATCAAATACTTATTTCATGCAATAAAATGCAAATTAATTATTTTAAAATAATACAATGTGATTTTTAGGATTTTTGTTTTAGATTCCGTCTTTCACAGTTGAAGTGTACCGATGATAAAAATTACAGACCTCTACTTGCTGTGGAAGTGGGAAAACCTGCAAAATCGGCAGTGTATCAAATACTTGTTCTCCCCACTGTATAAACTGTCATCCCGGTGTTTCACAGGCAGGGTGAATCATCAATACGTGTGCTGTCTCTCAGATGGACGTTAAACAGGGTGTCCCATCTGCCAGAATTTCCCCCCCCCCTCCCCTCTTCCTCCTCCTCCTCCTCTACCCCTTCTCCCCCTCTCTCTATCTGACCCCTCTCCCTCTAAAAATGAAAAAAAAAAATCTTCATCTGAATTTGGATTCAGATCTTCACTAAAATCAAATCGATTTGTCCTCGTCACACACCAAATCTGTCCACGAAGTTTCGTCCGAATCCGTCCATAACTTTTTGAGATATTGTGCTAAATATCATTTTTATCCCCATCTCACAATGGTGAAGAATCACTTGAAAAATTATCGTATGCAGATGTGGATTCGGATCTTCACCAAAAACGGAAAAAGATCTGAGATCGTAGTGAGCTGCTGTGGTAAAGACCTGGAGGGAAGAACGACGTTGAAGAGAATGTGGAAGTTGGTTCCACAGGTGGGGAAAAAAGAGGAACAAACGAGTGGAGGTGAGCAGTGATCCTGGATTTAGGTAGTTTCACCACAAGGGGGTTGATGGTGGACCATGTGCACCCTACAAAAATCTAGGGGGACAAAACACAGAAAGAGCAGAAGGTGCAAGGTCAGAAAAGGGGCAAGAGAAGACAGAAACCACCGACCTGTCTGTGATGAGAAAGTGATAGGCCCACATACTCAGCTTCAGCAAAAGAGATTCCAATGATTTTAGAGGCCTTTGTTTCCATGGCATCAAGTTGAGCAAGATGTGAGGTGTGGGATCCAGAAAGCCCAGGGGGGAGAACAGTACTCCATCAAGATGTGGATGATGGCCTTGCAGGTGGGCAGGAGTTCAGTTGTGCTTAGGAAGGATTTTGTATGGTGGATTCCTAGTCAGAGACTGGTTTTGGAGGCCAGCTTTGAAATGTGGTTTGCCCATGCAAGGTTGTGGCTGATAGTGAGACCAGGAGTTTGAGTTACTGAATTTCCTCAAGAATATTGTTAAGAAAGTAGATGGGGGAGGTGGAGGGTTACCAGACAGTCTTTTCAGAGTGAGAGAGTAGGAGTATGATATTTGTCTGGATTGGAAGACATATTCAAAGTGTTTGACCTGCTTGTGATTTGGTCAAGGTCTGAAGAGAGGGAAGACGCTGCAGCCTGCCTGTCTGAAGGATGAGGGATGTCATGGAGAGGGTGGAGTCATCAGCAAATACATAAAGGAGATTTTCCAGAGTCAGAGAGATCATTAATGGATATCAGGAATAGGATTGGACTAAGAACATTGTTTCAGAGAAGATGAATTTAAAGTTTTTCATTTGATCCAATATGGTTGCCAGACCAAGTGACCAATGACATAATTGTTATGAAATTTTATTTCCTATGTGAAGTCGATCACTTATGTAAAGTTTCGCATTGATCAGTTTAGCGGTTTCAGAGAAGAAAATTTGAAAATGTTTTCTTGTGATTCAATACGGCTGCCATACCACATGACTGATGATGTCATTGTTAATAAACTATAGTTCCCTTGGGTAGTTGATCACAAATTTAAAGTTTTGTATTGATCGGTTAAGGTTATGCACTTTGAGATGAAGATTGATGAAGGTTTTCCTGTAGTCCAAAATGGCGGTCAAACTAGGTCAAAATTCAAATACTTTGGGACCTTTTAAACATTACAACGACCTACTTAAAGGTGGATGGAGAGGATGCCATTCATAAACTGGAGTTCTAAATTAATAAACAAAAGATAATTTTAGCTACGCTTGGTCACAATCCCATCAGCAGTTTCAGAAAAGTTGCAAGTGCTTACAGACAGATAGACAGACAGACAGCCTCACCTGAACCATAAACTCAACTGAACTATGTTCCAGGTGAGCTAAAAAGTAACATGTAAAGTCAAGAACTCACCAATGATGGTCCTAGATGAGCTTGAGGTGGAGTGGGAGGAAAAATGGTGGGGAAGTGGGCTGTTGTGACGTGGAGTATGGAGCAAGATACACCTCCACCAATGCCCCCAACATCATTATCACTGTGTAGTTCTTCCTGGGATTGGTCACTGGACTTTTTGTCCACATTTAAAGAAGACATTATTGAGATTTGCAAAGGTGACTTTTTCTTTTCACGATAAATTTACATGTGGCATCTTCGACGTTCCTGCTTATCACTCATGGGTGATGCTTAGTGGAAATTCACATCACAAAAAATGAGCAAAAGTTCACCGAGTGGATGCTGAACGAAAACTCAGATGGCGTGGGTAGGAGATATGTTCTTGCACCTCTCACTGCTTTATAACCATATGCATACAGTAGATGTACTGTACCATCCATCTGGAATTCTGTTCCACTGACGCAAGTATTCCCTAATTCTGTGTGGGAGAGAGGAAAGTCGAAATATGCGGTGCACTGGTGGAAACCAACGACATTATATGGAAACGTCGCAACATTGTTGGAAAAGGGTTCCCCCATTGGTTAGCGATATTATAATGAAATTAAGTTGTTGGAAGCAACGTCGTAGGAGAACTTACTGTAGAGTAAAAGAGTTTAAGAACGAATGCTTTACTGATGGAAGAGGGGTTAAGCAACTTTCAGGCCACCCTGGAGATACAGGATGTCCTGTATAAAGCTGTACAGTTATTAATGCTCCTAACTTTGTTTTTTATTTGGTTCCGTTTGTCTGTTTGTTTGTTTGTCTGCAAATAATGTACCAACGTAGACCACAATTTGTACACATTTTCATTTTTCAACAGAGTACCATGACGAAGAATGTACAATTAGAATGTGAGTATGTCTATAAAATACGTACTATAAAACCAAACAAACACCACACAAAACAACTCATGGTGAGGGTCTGCAATCTTTGATTTTTTGCTTTTAGCTCACCAAGAAGCGTAGTTCCAGGAAGCTTATGGTATGGCGTGTCATCTGTCCGTCCATCCATCCATCCACAAACAGTTGCAACTTCTTCTCTGAAATTGCACACAAGATTTCGATGAAACTTGGCCAGAACCTTCATCACCCGGTATGTTCGAAAGTTTGGTCATGGTATTTAAAAAAAAAAAAAAACGGGTCCTAAGAGGGTCTACTGGGGGAATGAACCGCGCGCTCTGAACAACGAGGCATGAACTGCTCGCTCAGGACGATGGGGGCACGAACCGCTCGCTCAGAACGACGGGGCACGAACCGCTCGCTCAGAACGACGGGGCACGAACCACTCACTCAGAATGACAGGGCACAAACCAGTCACTCTGAATGATGGAGCATGAACGACTCCCTATGAATAACGTAGCGTGCCAAAAGCATCCACAGTGAGTGAATGATTCGCACAGAATGATGTCACGTGGTTGTTATTTCCTTCTTTTTGGGGTTGAACGGTGATTTCAGCGTTGCGCAGCTCTATTTACATCATGCACTTAAACACCTAGTATATGAATACTCATACTGGAGGCTTATATTGCTAGCCTCGTTCCTTTAATTAATTTTAACCGGGGGTACTTCTGGGTCAGATGGCGAAACGCATCCGGCAGGCCTGACCACGTGATCACCATAACACGGACAGAATGCAGTGGACGTGATCTTGGATCACCATACCGAGGGCAGAGAGAGAAAACAGGAACCAAATCCTCAAGAACCTTACAACGGTCACACAACTCCGTGGGGTGATGCCCTGTCCTGTGAAGATAGAGGTTGAGAGTACAATGTCTGCACAGTTGTTGTTGTTGAATTAAATCTACACAGCAGCGAAGACGAAATATCAGAACATGCTCTACCTCACAGCAACTGCCGACAGTACATCCCATTTGGGACAGGAACTGCACCACCGTCCACTGTGGGGTGCTTGGCAAGTGGCTCAAGCACTCAAGCAAGCATTCCAATTGAATTGTTGGCAAGCGATAGCGATGTCCGAATGTCCAAACTATGCCCGAATTGGACAAATCAACACTTTTATAGGAGCCACAACTGCTGATAATTTCAAATCTGGAGCTTAAATTTTGTAATTCTGCTTAGTATAAGAGATTCTCTCTGTTATTTACATGCGGAATTGAAATACAGCCATGAACGCTGGCGTCTCCGGGCGTTTATAAGAATTGCAATATACCCAGCGATTTGTAGCTATGATAAACAGGCATTCGATAATATGAGTGAGGAAAGTGACAAAAAAAAAAAACTTTATGATGAAGAAATCGTTGCGGCCTGTTCCAAGTCAAGGCATGGTTGAGCAGGCCAAAAAAGATGGTGGCTTCAGACACCAGCGAGGTTACCCAGGAAACGCCTGAAGACCCCAGATAGCAAGGTGGCCAAGGATCGCCTGATGAAGGATATAATTAAATAAGGACCTTAATAATATTCAAAAGGGGTGTTTTAATTAACACAAACATCCAATTTACACTCTTGCACTTCCTTGGAGTTTTCTTAGTATGCATGCAAAGTTTCAGGCTGCTTGGTTATATGGTTTTGGAGTTATGGAAAACACACACACACACACACACACACACACACACACACACACTTATTAGTAAAGATAATGAGACAATCATTCAAAAGGGAAACTCGAAAAGGTTATTATCAAAGCGTTTTCTTTTTTTTCCAGATTGATTTATGGATGAAAATGATCAGCTGAGTGAAGTACAAGGTGCTCATCGTGGAAGAGTCGTATTATAATAATAATAATAATAATAATAATAATTCTCCTGTTGATATGTTATTAAATTTTAGAATCAAATTCCCTGGTCTTTCCTGATTCGGAATTGTATGAAGTTGCTCTTTCCTACGATTCCAGTCATCTAAATCATATGACTAGACAGCATACAAAAGCGTTCTAAGCCCTTAAAACTGTGTAACTTTGAATGGGAGAGACTATATAATTGCCCATTTCTCACAAGGACATAAGGCGAATCAAAAGAGCAACATAATATACACAATTTGAACCTGGGATCAGAGCAATCATCTTTGAGTCAAGATGGAAACAGCAAATAGGCCAACATGAAAAAAAAGTCTTGGGCAGCTTCTTGGTTTTTCGAATGCTTAGAATGATTGACACTGAACATTCACTAAGAATTTGCAACTATAATCAGGAATTTACCCAAACAAATCAGTAATATTGGACTTAATAGCTGTGACATTTTTTTCGATAAACTGTATTAACATACAGCAGAAAAAACAAAGATGATTGAATAAATGTGTGGTTTCAAAGAGAAGCTCTGAAGCTAAGAAGGTCAAGGTAATTGCTATCTGTCCAGACAGTATTCCGGATATCATGGTGTGAAGAGAGTAAAACAACTATCTTATGTGCTGCCACCCGTCCGAGGTGTTTCATTTATAAGAAAGAGCATTGTGCATCACACCTCTCACTTGTAGACCTTATTATCTCTTTCACGAAGCATTTTTTTTTCTTTGTGACTCTCCATGGCAACTGGCACTCATTTTAAATTGACAATAGTTATAGTTTACCACACCCATGTATACAAAATTCATGACTCTCGCTGAAGTTTCAGTGGAATAATTAAGATCAAAAACACATCCAGGAGGTGTCATTTTGCCTTTTAAACTTAATTTATCTTCAGTGGTATTTATCAATTATACTGTTCACTTTAATTGATATGTGCATATAAAAAGGATTTGATGTTTCACGAAAATTAATCAAATATGTGATGGTCGTGAAGTTGGTACAATAGACAAAAGTGGGACATATAATATATATATATATATATATATATATATATATATATATATATATATATATATATATATATATATATATATATATATATATATATATATAT
>BROF01003105.1:131066-146776 GCA_024346535.1 Eptatretus burgeri | reverse complement strand
CACACACACACACACACACACACACACACACACACACACACACACACACACACACACACACACACACACACACACACACACACACACACGAGGTGTGTTCAAAAAGTATCCAACCTTAATTTTTCGTGTGTAAACAAATGAAGCTAGGGAGGCGTGGTTTGGTGCACGTATGTAGGTGCTCCTAATTCGTATGCGTGAATATTTTCCCGCCTGCAGAAGCTGTCAGTCGCCTACAGATCGCCGATGAGTGAGGAAGTGTAAGTGAGCGCCGTCGGATTTTCATTTTTGATAAAATGACGGAAAAACATGAACAACGCTACTGTATCAAATTTTGTGTGAAGCTTGGCGATTCCCAAGTGGAAATGATCCGCAAGATTCAACAGGCCTTCGGGAACGAAGCAATGGGCACCACACAGATAAAAGAGTGGTACAACTGCTTCAAAGATGGTCACACATCAGTGGAAAGTGAAGCACGTTCTGGTAGGCCCTCAACATCCTGAAATGAGGTCGTTATTGACCAAGTGAGGACCCTGCCGATGCAGGTTCATCGAATCACGATCAGAGAACTTGCAGACGAGTCGGGCATCAGCATTGGATCCGTTCATTCCATTGTAACTGAGGATTTGGGCTTAAGGAGAATCTCAGCGAAGTTCGTGCCAAAGCTGCTAACGATCGAGCAGAAGCAACTCCGTTTGGAGATCGCACAGGACATGCTGGAGACTGAACAGCGATCCCAACTTCTTCAACACAGTGATCACTGGCGATGAGACCACAGTGATCCGTCATTTTGTCAAAAACGAAAATCCGACTGCGCTCACTTACACTTCCTCACTCATCGGCGGTCTGTTGGCGACTGACAGCTTCAGCAGGCGGGAAAATATTAACGCATACGGATTAGGATCACCTTCATACGTGCACCAAACCACGCCTCCCAAGCTTCATTTGTTTACGCACGAAAAATTAAGGTTGGATACTTTTTGAACACACCTCGTATATATATATATATATATATATACACACACATCGATATATATATATATATATATATATATATATATATATATATATATATATATATATATATATATATATATTGTGAATCTGGAACCCATGAGCACACAACATTCAGGTCCTATAGCTCAGTTATTTCGATAAGTGAATGTGGATAGATAGCTCCCTTTCCCAAGTCTAATGGGTGAATAAATGTACATGCGCTATGAGTTACTTTAATAGTTGGGACTTCTACATCAAATACAACAACTACGGCTACGACAGCTCCAAATACAATGACGACTACTACAGCTCCAAATACGACGGCTACTACAGCTCCAAATATAACAACTATGGCTACGACAGCTACAAATAAAATGACGGCTATGACAGCTCCAAGTACAACGACAGCGAAAACCCTCTGCTCCCGGCATTATCCGCGCGTTCGCTGGTATGCAGGCATGTTCGGAATGCATTCGGGGATGAATTCCATTCCCAAATATGGTCATAAATCGGTTCGCTTGGACCGTGCCCGAGAGCGAGTCACGCCTGAGCTAACCGCACCCGAGAGCGAGCCACGCCTGAGCTAACCGCGCCCGAGAGCGAGCTACGCCTGAGCTAACCATGCCCGAGAGTGATAAAAGGGATGTGGAGATCGAGACAAGGGAGAGATCGAGATCGGAGAGATCGGAGGAGCGAGGGAATCTGCGGAAGCATCAAAATCTGTGTGTGCGAGAGAAACTGGCGGAGCGAGTGAGGATCCGCTGAAGCTTGGGAGGCCGCTCGCGGCTCGCTGGTGTCTGGATTCGGCTCTCCTCTCGCTGGTGCCCGGTTCGAATCAGCTTGAAGACCACACGAGGTGGACAGGTCCGAGGCAGGCTCTGGTCTTCAGCTCGCCTTTCTCTCCGAGCTGGAGGCCTCAATAAAGGCTGTGGCCACCGTTGTGTGTGTGTATGTGTGTGTGTGTGTGTGTGTGTGTGTGTGTGTGTGTGTGTGTGTGTGTGCGTGCGTGTGTGCGTGTGTGTGTGTGGCACCAGTCTAGTAAGTAATAAATTAAGTGCCTTGCTGTACACATACGTGCATCTCTTTAGTCGGATAACTCTGCCTTCTTGCATGCTTCCCTCCTTTCCCCCATTATAAATAAACCCATGTGTTAAATGTATCAGTTCGTTGCTGTGTTTCCTTCCATCGGCTTAGCGTGACACGTGTTGGAGAATTAGCAAGGCCGTTATTGCCGCCGTAAGGGGACATTTGGACCGAAGGATCTCGGTGATCATCCGCTCGGGTCGCACACGGTTCGAGCACGCTAGCGGCTCGTTCCGTACGAGCGCAGTCAAGGGTGTGAATACTCGGTAAACTCACCACGTGGAGCTCGAGGTATTTTGAAGATTAGCAAATAACCCTGTACCACGTGGTGTAATTATTGATGATTCACGGTCCGGTAAGGGACCCGTACTTGTCGGAGCTTTCCGAAAGGTACGATCTAAACTCCGGGTGTTCGGTGGAGCCGACTCCACTGCTCCATCTAGCGGTCGTGCTCGTTAGGGTTAGGGTTAGCTCCATCTAGCAGAGGGTGAAAACGACTTTCCACTGACCGGGATGACCGCCAACTCATTCGAATGTCACTCAACAACCGTAGGATGACATCAAGTGACCAACAAAAACAATGGCAAACGGCAGCTGGGGTAAAGTGCACGGCGAGGACGGTTCGAAACAGGCTCCGAGGGGCAGGGCTGAAGTCGTGCAAAGCTAGAAAAAAGCCCTTCATCAATGAGAAGCAAAGAAGAGCCAGGATTAGGTTTGCAAAAGACCATAAGGATTGGATGGTAGAGGACTGGAGTAAGGTCATCTTCTCTGATGAGTCCAATTTTCAGCTTTGCCCCACACCTGGTCGTCTAATGGTTAGACGGAGACCTGGAGAGGCCTACAAGCCACAGTGTCTCGCACCCACTGTGAAATTTGGTGGAGGATCGGTGATGATCTGGGGGTGCTTCAGCAAGGCTCGAATCGGGCAGATTTGTCTTTGTGAAGGACTCATGAATCAAGCCACGTACAAAGTTGTCCTGGAAGAACACTTGCTTCCTTCTGCTCTGACAATGTTCCCCAACTTTGAGGATTGGTTTTTCCAGCAGGACAATGCTCCATGCCACACAGCCAGGTCAATCAAGGTGTGAATGGAGGACCATCAGATCAAGACCCTGTCATGGCCAGCCCAATCTCCAGACCTGAACCCCATTGAAAACCTCTGGAATGTGATCAGGAGGAAGATAGATGGTGACAAGCCATCAAACAAAGCCGAACTGCTTGAATTTTTGTGCCAGGAGTGGCATAAAGTCACCCAACAGCAATGTGAAAGACTGGTGGAGAGCATGCCAAGACGCATGAAAGCTGTGAGTGAAAATCAGGGTTATTCCACAAAATATTGATTTCTGAACTCTTCCTAAGATAAAACATAAGTATTGTGTTGTTTAAAAATGAATATGAACTCGTTTTATTTGTATTATTTGAGGTCTGAAAACAGTGAATCTTTGTTGTTATTTTGACCAGTAGTCATTTTCTGCAAATAAATGCTCCAAATGACAATATTTGTATTCGGAATTTGGGAGAAATGTTCTCAGTAGTTTATAGAACAAAACAAAAATGTTCATTTTACTCAAACACATACCTATAAATAGTAAAACCAGAAAAACTGATAATTTTGCAGTGGTCTGTTAATTTTTCCAGAGCTATATACACAAATAAATATAGAGATGTGTGTGTATATATATATATATATATATGCGCCATTTTGCCTCTGTGTGCATGCGTTGGTGGAAGCTCCTCCATTCCGGGTTCGACTGGGATCAGCTCTGACCCAAGTTGAGTGCCAATGTACTTAAAGGAGGGGGGGGGTGGTTGGTTCTTTTTATTTTGGTCACCCCTTTGTATTTGTGTCCGGGAGTGAGGCCTCAGCCGTCGGAGTTATTTATTTATTATTGGTATTATTTCCTTTCACATTATTGTCTTTGTAAATATTTGTGTATGTGAATTAAATGTGGTTATTTTGAAGAAACTATTCGCGTAATTGTCGTGGGGTTCACGGACAAACCCCCTGTATAACCGTTCCATTCCCAGTTCTCCTCTGCCATCGGCCATCGCCCTCCGCCATGCCCTTCGAGCACGAGTTGAAATCTCTGTTGATCAACGTGTCCACCTCCTCGTAAGGAACCGCTCGGCCGTCCCGAGGGGTTGGCGGTGTCAACCGCTCGGCACCACAAATTGGGTCGTGGGGGTTAACCTGGGCCAGCCACCCCAGCGACAATGTGTGTACATATATAATTGTGTAATATTTTATATATCTGTATCTATATGAGCAAGGCGTGTGTATGTGTGTGTGTGTGTGTGTGTGTGTGTGTGTGTGTGTGTGTGTGTGTGTGTGTGTGTGTGTGTGTGTGTGTGTGTGTGTGTGTGTGTGTGTGTGTGTGTGTGTCCTTTTCTTTTTCTCTGCAATTTGATACTCCTGGGCCAATCTCCACAATTTTGCATACGTGCTTGGGATACCCGGATTCAGATCATCGGTACCGCTACCCTCTCCCGCCCTCCCAATCTCCACAAGGCAATTCTCTGTATGTATGCAAATGTGTGTATGTCTGAAAAATCACAAAATAAAAACGATAACATGAGACTGAGGAAAAACTGACCTCAAACAAGGATATGAGGCCATTTGGCCCAAAAAGTATAGTTCCACAACAGAGGCTTTTGATGGAAGGTTTTCTCATCTGGTGTGGATAAGATTCCTCCATTCATCAGGATGATATTCTGCAAATCATTGGTGCTGTCGAAACAGTCTCCTTGGCTATTGGGCACAATCCTGGACATGTCACCACTTGAACACAGGATACCAGCAAAGACGGCACTCATTTTGCCGACCTCAAAAGGATGACAGGCAGAATCAACCCCACCTGGTATTAATTCAACAGCTGAATGGGATTTCAAACTCAGGATCCTTGGATCCCAAGCCCACCACCCTAACCATTAAGCCAACACCAGGCATATTCATCCATGATAATTCTGATATACTGTTATTTCAAATTTAAATATACAAAATAAAGTTTATAAATTATAACAATATAATTTATAAGCTACATTATAAGTTTATAACTTTTAAGATTTACAAAAAGAGAAGAGACTAGTGAAGAGGAAGAACAGGAGGCTCAGGAGTGTCCAGAACGAAAAAATAGCGGTTTGCGAGTGTCTCCTCTGGAGTGATCACTTACAGAGGAGTAATATGCATACAAAGCTGAGAGGCACATTAAAAATTGGAGTGGCGATTGGGAAAGCAGATGAGCATGCTCGAAGCTGACAAAAAAAAAAAAAAATCATGAGTACCAAACCATTTCAGCTGGTACTCATTGGAGAACCTAATTTAAAAAAAAACAGTGAACCCCTGGCTATATTCCTGCTTTTGACTTGTGTGTTTTACCCTGAGCAATCATAATTAATGTGACATCATGTATAATATGGTTGTTTGATTTGTTTAAAAAGTGAAGTTTCTAATCCTTTTTATCAAATTTTCTCTTCCATATGAAAAAAATATAATAATAATAATAATATATCCAGATCGAAACCTACAGTTATGTCAACACTGCACTCTGTCATCTCTTCTGCTCTTGGTTTTGTTTTCATCTGCTCTACCTATATTCACATCTTGCTATCCCAATTCTAGAACCAATGCATTCCCAAATGTATTGCCTAATGGAATGTAGAAAGACCCCATGGTGGAAATGTTGAGTCAACACAAGGAGATTCTAAAAGGGTTTATGAAGAGTCATTGAGAAAGAAGATTTTTTTTTTTCAGGAGCGATTAAGGCAGCTGTCAGCTACCTATACACCACTCAACTAAAGGTACGTGTCAGAAGAACCTGTTGTGTGCTTGGAGCAAGATTGCACATCGGGCGGGTACTCCGCCAGTTATACGTAAAAGATCATTATAAAACAACGAATGATGTGACTGAACATTGACGAAGCATTTTGGAGACCCACTTGTTATATTTATTTGTATGCAGCCTGTGTCTGCTGGTTGCATTATTTTCTGGGGGCACAGCAATGTCACTGATGCAGTGCCCCTATTATCAGTAAGCTGGTACTCATTTTGCCCATCGCAGAAGGATAACAGGCTGAGTCAACCTACCTGGTATTAATTCAACACCAGAAAGGGGCTTGAATTCAAGATTTTAGGATCTTAAGCCAGCCACCTTAACTGTTAAGCCAATACTAGGCTTGATAAGAAATTGTTATTCAATATTTAGCTCCCTGTGTGTTTGTTTGAGTAATACAAGTTATGTCTAAACATTTACGTGACATGACAAATTTTCTCCTGATGATGACAGTTCTCAGCACAATAACAGCTGTTCATTGAAGGCTCACCAAACAGAACTTGCACAAACCTCTGCAGCCTTTGCAACATCCACAGTGAATCAGGTCATGACATGAACTTGAAGCCTCATGTCGGGTGGACCACATTGGTGTCCATCTGTCATTTTTCCAATTCCATCCCCAGTCAGCTGGGATTGGCAGGACTGGATGAGGCAACAAGGCTTGTCCCCAGATGGAGCCTGCTTAAAAGGTGGCTCTCTTGATGTGTTCACAAAATGCAGCCTGGCTAGGAGGGATGTTTTCCATTGTCCTGGAGCTTTAGGTGAAAAGTGTTTGACCTGCTTCATTGACTCGGCTGGATGAACATGTGCGGCTGTACAAAAGTACAACAAACCATTCAATTACATCCAGATCCTTGTCTGACACTGCCTGAGAATTTGTTGATAGATTACAGAACACGTGTAACAGCTGGAAATGCCTTCCGTGTGTCATGTGCTGATTTATGTCTCATTCACAGAAGGCTAATACAGTGTCATACCCAGTGGTGGGATGAAAGAATGGCAAAGCAGTTCAAATGCTTGGGTTCGTGCTGCTGGCAATGATATGAACATATGAGGTATACTTTAAATTCTACCCCACTCCAAAGGCAATCCATAGTTCTTGAAGATTGAGCTTTGTCCTGTTGAAGACAAACAATTGCAATATCTATCAACAGTTCTTATCTATCACTCGGTTGTATCCTTTCTTAGCTGCATGAGCTGCATGAAGAAAGACTCATGTATCGCCTTCTTCATGACTGCATGTTGTATTTCCATGGCCGACAACTCGTGGATGCATCCCATATCCATGCATATCTCTCGTAGTTTGTTTCGGACATACCTGCCCCATACAACAATGAGGTACTTAACAGTTTGTGCTTGTGATATAACATAAGGGATGAAACATTTATTACATAATCCTCAGATGTTTTGCACTTTCCAGGAGACAATATGTTAACGATAACCATTCCATCCCTTATCTGGACATCCACTTCAGGCAGCTGAACTGGTGTGTCCTCCTCTCGATACTGGAGGAGATCCAATCGTGATATACCAGAAGTTTTCCTCCTGAAGATAAATACTGTGCACATGCTTGTTTCTCGTGCTTGAAGAATTCCCTCAAGTTCCTGTCTCTGGACTTGCTTCCTTCCCAAATGGGTTCCGAAATCGAGGAAGGTCGTTTCTATGTATTGTGTCTGTATTTGGTTTTATACAATCCTTCAGAATCTGCTGCTTGTATTTATCATACTGTAACTTTCCTATCTGGTAGGTATTCTTGACAGATCCCACTACACTTTCTGGCAAGATGTCCTTATTGTCCAAAATCAGTAGATCCATACTATCATCCAATAATGGATTTCCCATTTCCTCAATCATGGCTACAAGTACATTGACATCCTTAGCCAAAGAACATTGAACACCAGGAAATTATTTGTGATGGCATATATCCTCTATTTTAATCTTCATGAAGGTAACCTAAAACTCTGTAACCACTCGTGCAATCTCGGGCCCTGATATCATCCAGTGTCGTAGAGCTGCAGGATCTACAGTTAAGCCAACTGCGCCACTCTCACCCTTGATCATTTCATTCTGCTATTCGTGGTTGTGATCCAGAGCTATCATTGAAAACAAAAGATTTGATTTTTTTGGACAAACTTGCCCTGTTGGAACTGTTCATAAACATTGGAATGTTTCAGTAGGAGAGCCAACATATATTGGATGTGCACTGGAACACATTGAGCATAGTTGCATTAATCCATGGAAAGCCTGGTGTTGGCTCAGTGGTTAGGGTGGCTGCTTGGGATCCTAGGGTCCTGAGTTCAAGCCCCGTCGGCCGCTGAATTAATACACCAGGGGGGTGACTCAGCCTGTCATCCTTCCAAGGTCGGCGAAATGAGTACCAGTTCCAGTGTGTGTACTGGTAGAGGGGCACTGCATCAGCGACACAGTCGTGCTTCAAGAAATGATAGCTACCCCGGAAGCTAAGCTGCCATACGACCACCACCAATCCATGTAAAAAAAAAAACCATGGAACAAGTTGGCCAAGTGTTTGTACATACAGGGAAAAGTTTCTCTCACATAGGAACCGTATATATTGCATAACCATAAGCTCTAAATGTAAAGCTGTACCCCAGAAATTTAAGCTGTGGGTGTGGCGATGACTGTTTATCGCTCCATGTTTGAAAATCCTGTGGTTCATTCGAGCCATGATCAGTGCTGGTGTATGTTGCATATGCATTCATCTGTAAAATATAAAGCCCCCACTGTCTCTTAATTCAGCATGGTGTGTTCTGGTTACATATGATACTGTCAGCATCACATCTGCCTTTCCTGAAGTAGTTATGTTGGCTTGAACTAAGGTAGACGTCCACTACTGTCTTCCAACTACTTTCCAAGTGTTTTCAAAGCAGCCATTTCAATGTGTAATCCTCCCATCATCACAACATACTTGTAAAGCAGATTCAATGGGAAGTTCCTGGCACATATAGCAAAGACAAGAGAGAACAGCAGTTGATCCATTGCAATGATGAGAGTCTGACCAGGGTTAACGTGTTCAACAGAATTTTTGATTACCTTCATAACATGAAAAATCATCCCCGTTACATGTGCCGTGCCTGTTCATGGAATAAGGGGAATGGCGCTGTGAGCTAAAGGTCTGGTAGGTTTTGTAAATTTGCAAAAACATCAGTCATACATTTCAAAACACAATTTTATCCTATCACATACAAGATACCAAATGGGTCTTGCTTTGATTTCAATCTACATATCATAAAATACTTGCACACCAATTTTGATACTTGTATCACAATTTGAGTAATTAATCTAAAATATGACGGTTCTCCACCGACGAGAATGGACATTGTGAGAACCATTCACTACGAAGAAGGCAAGTTGTTGTGGGATTGGCAACAACAATTCTTAAGGCTAGATTTTCTTCTGCATAGCCTTGTTTAACCAACACCCTTCAAGTCACAGGATCAGCAGTAATTGTATATACTGTGATGGTAAAGACGCAGCAGAACACATGCTTTCACACAGGGTTCAATAGGCATAGCTCATTAGCCTTTGCTGTGAGAAAACTGTTCAAATAAATAATTTATATTACATTATTGCGCAGATGGCAAGGAGATTTTCACAGTATATATATTTTCATTTTAAAGTAGTATAAAAAACGTTATTTCATTTTAAAAATTATTCTTCTAACTATGAGGACAGTTCAAAGTATACCTGCACTTTGTCATCCCAATATACAAATACTTTTTCACAAACGGTGAAACTTTCACTATGTCGCAACATACTCCTCAGCAACAAGACACTTGTCTACTCTAAATCGATCCATCCATTGGGACCATACTGTGTGCAGAGCATGGGTGCTGCCTCAGCAGTCTCCTTGGCTATTGGACACAATCCTGGATGGATCTCCACTCCGACACAGCATACCAGCAAGCTGGCACTCATTTTGCCGACCTCAGAAGGATGACAGGCAGAGTCAATTTCACTTGATATTAATTCAACAGCCGAGGGGGATTTGAACTCAGGATCCTAGGATCGCAAGCGCACCACCCTAACCATTAAACCAACACCAGGCATCTACTCTAAATGGTATTGCCAAATTATCTAGACCCCTCTATGCTCACCTAAATACAGAGCATCCAATAAGCAAGGAAGATGGCAGATGGCAGCTTTTCATTGTGCATTGTACCTGACTGCGATTCAAAGTTGGAAATTGGGAATGTCGTGGTGGGACATGCTGTTACAACTTTACAACATAACCGAGCTGCAGGACGTCGTGGCAGAGGAGCAGAGGATGTTCCAGTCCAGTGCACCGACGCGTGGTTTTACACATCACAGCCTGGAGCTACCCTCTTCGTGGTCTGCAGTGTGTGGCAAGAGGGCAATAGCACCTCGGGTAGGGTAGGCACCATCTTGCATCACACCGTACAAGTGCGATGGCCTTCCTGGCCTTCGAAGATGACAAAGGAGATGCTCTGGCCAAGGTATACAAATATGACTGTGACAATGATGCTGTACATCTGTTACAGGCTGCATAAATTGTGAGAAGGGACATATTCACAGAATGACAACAATTTACCGGCTCCTTTTCTGATAAATGCCAAGAAGGCAGTGTTCCAACACTCCTCTTGACATTGGTCTCAATGATTATTGAAGGACCCAGTATCAATGACTTGGCACGACGATGTTCTGCAGCATCCCTTACAATAGCACAGCTGCTCAAATTCAACAGCGTCAAGCGTGTCAGAAAATAATCACATCATGTTGCCAATGTCAGACAGTGTCAAGCAAGAAACCCCTTTACCAATTGATACATGTTGGTTTGATGATTCACACTCACACTAGAAAAAGACAGCTGGTGGACACGATGGCTGGCTTCGGGATGAGTATCACCTCTGACCGAGTTCTCAGAATCTCTGCAGAAATGGGCAATGGCATTTGTGAGTGATTTTGATAGGAGAAGGTTGTCTGCCCACCAAGCCTCTCGGAAGGAGTTTTCACACTACAGCAGCTGAAGATAACATTGATCATAATCCCAGCTCCATCACAGCACAAGATTCTTTCCATGGAACGGCGATCTCCCTTATACAACACCCGACCCATGCAGGACAGGGGAGATATAAGGGAAGTGTGATCATCGGGGGTACATCCAATGTCAGAACCATTGGCCAACTTCCACAGCAGTACACTGAGGTGCAGCCAGTCACATCTTATGCCAATAAATCTTCTGTTCCACAAGGAACTAAATGTTCACTGCAGAAAACCTTTCTTTGTGATGAGGTGGACAAAGAGAGAGTGTGGCTCAAGTCAGTGAGACAGGCGCATGTCAAGAAAGATGATGATGGAAGTCCAAAATCCATCTCATGGGCTGCACACCATGTGCTACATCAACAAACTGAGAACTTGGTAATCACTCCTATTCTATGACCAGGCTCACTCGGTGACCATGATTTGCCATTCACTGGATGTTGTCAAAGCAGCAGTCAACCACCTGAATCAAGATGAAGCTGCAGTCATCACCTTGGACCAGCCACTGTTTGCAATAGCCAAACATATCCAGTGGAAATGGCCTGAGAGATATGGTGAAGAAAACTGTCATGATCCTGGATGGTATTCTCTACTTAACTCTTCTTTCAACCAAGCAAGAGCAGTTTGTAATTCTTCTGGGGTAGCCATAATGTCAAAACAATGACAAGTATCAAATATACAGTGGTGGGAAAATCAAATCACCAGTATTACAGAACAGTTCCAAATTAAATTCAACACAAGCTGATAATGTAGATTTCTCTCACCAACTTAGCAGGAATTTTGACAAATTAGCTAAAAAGGCTGCTGCTGTGATTTTGCTTTGTTTATGGGCTTGTTGCTGTTCTAATTTAGGATATTCATGAAAGAAAGTTATTTTTTAAAGTTGCAAACGAGAGAGAAATGGTTCTAATCAGAGGCCACGGTTGCCGTCCTACGAGTTGCGAGGCAGAGTTATCTGTGGCCGGCGACTTCAGGACCGGAGGTCCGGTAAAGTGCCGAGGAGATCTCTGATGATAAATCCAGACCTGGGATCCATAACAATATATTTTAAGGTTAAAGAGCCATTAGAAAATGGGTGGCGATGTCCATTGGTCTGTTAACATTTCAGTTTTCTTGCCTCTCCCCCTTATTACGGGGACGATTATTTTGAAACTGGCCATCAGAGCTGCTCGGATCTACTATTTAATCAGCATTTTGCTGGCTTTCCTATATAGATTTAGATATAGAGATATAGAGATATAGAGATATAGAGATAGAGATAGACATAGAGATAGATATAGATATAGATATAGATATAGATAGAGAACATGAGTGCTGTGCAGCACTTTGTTATATCTGATGGGCCACAAGTGGAGTAATCATGCAGTAGTATTTCACGAACGATAGCGAGTAAATAGCAACACAAATACTCCGAGGGTTACCCATCTGATATCAAGAGTGACCGTACACAATGCCAGTTAGGACTTATATTTATGCCAGGGTCTCTAGAATGTAATTGTTTGGATGGAAAACAGCTTAGCTCTTCAATGCAAAATTTGCTCGATCGATGATGTCAAAATAGCGATTCCACACTCCAAGATGTCTGCCGTGAGTTTCACATGCCACTGGAGGAAATGACCAGCATGTCCATTCTACTGTATATTTCTATAGTCAAAACAGTCTATTAATGCACTGCGTTCAGTATTACTCTACTTTAACATTCCCCACGCAAGGCCGCCCAAATGGATCAACATCGATGTCAAAAACACTTGGAAAGCAGATGGCTGAAACATACTTTCTTACCTTTTCAAGGGTTTTGCTTGAAAATCGAAGTACAGGGAAAAGGGTTGACAAGATAATATAATAAATGCAACAAACTAAGCGAGTCAAAAGACAAAAAGGAAGAATGGTGATATGCAAATTTATATGCAAGAAGGAGAAATCAAATGCAAAACCTAACCAACTGGGCAACCCAGATCACACTTATACAACACAATAATGCAGGCAGAACTTCCCTTCGTCTCTACGATGCACAGTGTGGATGCAGGACACGATGCAGCCCACTTTAGAAACCAGGAGGGAGATGAGAGGCAGCAACGAAGGTGTCCAAAGATAAAGTAACAGCCACAGCAGGGCCAGCAATCAGTCAGCTTTCAACCAGGACATGTGGTCGTCTTCGTTCTTTTCCACAACGAGGTCTCCTGGTCGGCCCTTATTCTTCCTCTAAATACTGAGGTCTTTCTTCCCCTCTCAAAAGGCATGGTGGCTCCTTCTCCTCTCCAAAGGCAGGGTGATACCAGCTTGGGTCTATCCCAAAGCCACCATAGACCACAAGAACATCTCCCTCACGAACTCCTTTGTGGACCATTTCCTCAAGCTTCTCTTGGTTCTCTTCTCTGGTGGACTGCAGTTCTCTTCTTCCTCTTGGGTGGAGTCCTCCTGCCCATGGAGCAGCCCCAATAAAAATTAATGTATTAGAAAATATTTTATTCAGGGCTTCACAGCCCACTGTGCTGCCATGACTGACACACTTGCCAGCGAGATCATAATTGGCCTCTTTGTACACGACATGTGTGCCTCTGTGATGGGAAGTCCTCAACAAGCTCTGCCTACAAACAAGAGGTATTTACGCATACATAATTAATCTGTCTACACTGTCTATGAATTATATATACTGCCTCCTCAAGGTTACGTGTAACAAATTACTTATTCTGACAGATCCCTTTTGCATGGCAATCTAATTAAATCTACGTGAAACACACAGACCACACGATACTTATCACAGTCTAGCTCTTGATCCCTGCCCCCCCCCCCTTTTCCACGTAACAGTACGTTTGTCCCTTTTTCAATTATTTATCATACAAAGGTTGAAATAATTGTACAAATACGATAATTATCGTATGTCTGACAACCCTGGGTCGGAGCATGGTGTCTTTTCCGCAAGTTGCCCAAGGGGCGAATTTGGTTTTCATCCAGGTCGGTGGATTGAAAACAAGGTTGAAGCTTTCTCTACTGATGGCTTTGAATGGCCTCCTGGGGGCTGTGGGTGCTTTCGAGGAGTAAGGCCATATGGTAGAGGGGATAGCCATGCTGATTGATGTGGCATTGATGGAGAGCATGGTTCTGGTGGAAGTGAGAATTGTAAAAATGAGCACAATGGCTTGGGACTGAAAAAAAGGTATGGGGGGAGTATATCTCACTGGAGTCCCTATATTATATACCAGGAGTAGACATGATTCCTCCCAAAAATTCTGGTCGCCTGGTGCCACTGTTTCTGCCAATTGCTCATTGAGTGAGCACACGAGAGCTCATCATGTACAACAAATGGATAAGTTGTGCGTGTGTGTGTGTGTGTGTGTGTGTGTGTGTGTGTGTGTGTGTGTGTGTGTGTGTGTGTGTGTGTGTGTGTGTGTGTGTGTGTGTGTGTGTGTGTGTGTGGCAAGTTTTTTTTTGTGGAGTGTTACTGGAGCTTTCTGATGTGGAGCGAATGTGATACACCTAAATGATCATCATAATCTCCTGAGTTGATTCGGCTCGTTAACTACAAATATTTCGGAAGAATTCCCATGTTTTAAATGCACACCATGTTAAGATGTATACTGCATGAAGCAGCTTAATAGGTAGTTCCATGGCATGGCATTCTAATAAAATAAAATAAAAAACAAAACATATTAATACAAATAATATGAACAATAATTATAATAACAATAATAATACTAGACGACCCGTGAACCCGTTGGGTTCCCGTTGTGACAGCGTTTGTTTCAAAAATCATTTCAAAAAAAGAAAAGAAAAGATAGCTCCAGCGAACTATACCGCTGAGGTTGTTTGCATTGATCAAATAATCCCGAAGAGTACTTGACTGAATCTGGAATTGATTTATAAAATATTTTTTTGTTGCTCGATTTTAACAAAATGCGATACTGCACACCGCAGGCGAATGGTGAGTAAGGTGGCCCTAAAATTTTTGTGCTATTGTGTACTGTTTTGGCTGTATTTCAGGAACATACATACATAACATACAAGATGAGAGTTTTAGTAATATTTAGATAATAGTAGTATCATTTGGCAATAATAATCACAAACGTATACATGCCAGCCCTGGCACAAACTCATCTGGGCTTGGTGAAAGGCAAGCTAATGTTCAAGCAGTATGGCAGGCAGGTGTATACAAGGCCACGAAGGCCAATTAAAATTTGGTCTTATGGACCAACCGGATCACTCGTTGTTTTTACAATGACAGAATGCTTTGCCATTGGATACACATATCGATCAGAGTGGAGTTTTAAAATGTGTAGATTCCCTGCAAATGCCAGAAGGTAATTTTTTGGGGGGAAGAATAAAGTTTGTCGTCTGAGATGGAGACAGACTTCAGAGTGGTTTATGTGCCAGGTAAGTTAGTGTCCCGTGTGTGGACAATTATGCGTGATCCTGTAATCATATTGTAGTCGGCATTCGGGTATGACTTGTAAACAGAAATAAATCATCATAGAAACATCTATAGATCATTTATGACATGTCAAGAACATCCTGGAACAGTTGCTTATAAGCAAACACATCAGTTGTTTGTCTGTAACTTGAGTTTGCTTACTTATTTATTCTAATTAGTTTAAGCATTGGAGTTAACATTGCTCAACAGTAAGTCACAGACTATGACATGGTTAATCCTTACTACAATTCACGGACCAGTGTTTGTGTGTTTTTTGTGTTTCTTATGCGACTCCTCCTACAGTTCTGGGCAGATTACATCCAGACTTGCTACATAGGATCAGCATGACCCCAATTCGTGTATCAGGGTGTTTTTAT
>BROF01003105.1:106387-131020 GCA_024346535.1 Eptatretus burgeri | reverse complement strand
ATTCTCCATGTAAATGTGTAGCATGTTCCTGTCCCCATGTTTTCCAGTGCAGGGAGGTGTTTTGAACTATAAGCAGAAGGTATGTTTTTGCTTCATGCACGTAACCCCGGTTATTTTTTTGCCTCTACAGAGCTGTCAGTTGCCTAGACACCGCCAAAATAAAGGTATGCATCAGAAGAACGTGTTGCCGGCTTGGAAGAAGATCGCCCATCGGGCTGGTACTCTGCCAGTTCCAAAATAATTAAGGATCCATTTGCCTTCAGCTTCACCTTGCAGTAAAGCCGTACACAGTATTGTATTGAAGGTTTGTTGAATCCAAACAACTTTGTAGAGAAATCGGAACAGTGGAAGGAAAATGGAGAAAACGAGAAGGGAGTAATGGAGTGTACTGTATTAGTGAGCTGTGGGAAAAGAGAAACCATGGAAGATGAGAGATTTAATGGGAATAGAAAATAATTCAGGATTACATTACATTCATTTTTTTAGTGCCACATTACTTATGTTAAATTAAATTAAGAGCTCGGAAAAAAAGAAACTTCCTCAGTTATGGCTCATCTCCATTTTAAAGCAGCCCTCTTCAATTCCTTCTTTGTTCTAAATTTCTTTTTTCCTGTTCTGTTTGATTACAATGAAAAACTTTCCCTTTCCATATCTTCTCAAGGGGCTGTCAGGATGGCATAGGCCTCAGGGTATGCACACTCGCCACAAAGCATTCTAGCATGGATTTAAATCTCTGCCCAGCTACAAACTGTCATCCCAGTGTTTCACAAGTAGGGTGATTCTTCAATGTGTGTAATGGATGGATATTATAAACGGGGTGTTCCGTCTGCCAGCATTAGTGGTTTAATTTGTTGTCTTTTACATGAGTTGGTGTCTATCTTTGAGTTGATGGAAGAAGTTAAAGCTTTGGGCCGGATGAACATGTGGGAGTATTGAAGGAGCTGGCAGAGCAGATGAGCATGATAGTAACATTCTACTTATCTGCTCTGCCAACATGAGCTCTTGTCATTGATGTATTGAAGGAATGCCTTTCCTTGTACAATGTGATAGCCATTGTTCACAAGAACAGCCACATCACTGATCCAGCCAGACTTCAACCAGTTGTCGGAATCCAAACTTTTCCATGCCTTCACATCTTCCCGGATGTAAATATAAGATAACTCGTATAAAAGCTCGTCAAAAAGACAGGTTGGAATTATTTTATTTGAAATATTCATGGAGACTGGATGATATGATGTTTTGTGGTGTTGCGGCCTGGGGTCGGGGCGAGAGGACGACGAGGGGGGTGAAAGCTATCTCGGGTTCCCACCAGACTCTCCGGAATCGCAGGCCATCGCACACAGATAACTCCGTGACGCGGCAGGTCGCTAATCGACCATAAATGCCAATAATTCAACCACGTGATCTGGAGTCTTTCGTCTGAGGTTTAAACAGTTACCTAATTACCAGGGAACACGCCCACGGTACACCTTGTCCGAACCGGATCACCTTACCGGGTCAGATGCAGCTGAGTGACACTGCCAACGATTGCTCACTCTGCTGAGCGATCCCTCCTTGAGAGTTGGTGCATTGTATCCTGCTTGGTTATGGTGCCGAGCACAGCGCATGCACCGGTCCAGAGAATAGACGAGGCCACCAGGCGAGAGGAAGGGCGGTAGGTGGACCCAGCAGACGAGAAGGCAGGAGGTGGAGCCAGCGGTGAGAATCAGCAGGCGGGGTCAGGCGGGTGGGACAGGCGGAGCATCAGGGGAATGTAGAGATCACAGCTTTTGAAGCAAGGCGAGCGTGCCGAATGGCTTCGCGATCCGGCTTTTATAAAGGTCCATGGTGTAGGGTGGGGGCGACGACCCAAAGCGATGGTCGTCACCCGAATCGTGCACTCCCATTGGACCCAGGTCACCATGCGGCCCGGCCGCCATGGCTGGAAGCGGCCTCATTTTACATCGGGCGAGACATGGCTGAGCTGCAGAATTGTCCCGCTCCGAACCCGGTGATATGAATCGCCTTGCACCGAACTCCCGGGCCGTGCTCTGGCGACTGGCCAAGAGTTACGTTGGCCTCGCATGCCCATTCGGGCACCTCCGGTGCTCCGCAGTTGGTGACTGATCAATGCGCTTGTCCTGTCCGTACGCCATGCGGTCCAAGCAATCTGGGTCGTACAGCATGCATCTGCTTGGTGGCGGCTGCATCAAAGCGGAGGTGCGAGAAGATCTCTCCCGTTCACGGGAGATACTGGTGGCCGTGGTGGCGAGCGAAAATCAATGGTAAGATGCCGTTGTAAATCAGTGCACAGACCCGAATAAAGATGTGCGCCATGTGTGTCCCGTACAGTGCGATGGTAATTATCACGGGGCTGCGCACACGTCTTTTATTGCGCATGTCGTTATTACATAGCGGTGATCTTCACAGGCGACCGCCTGAGCGCGGAGCCAGCCCCGATCTGTGTCATGGATTAAAGGAAAGGATTGGATATAAATCAGGGCTGAAAAGAAGACATATAATTATTAGATGCAGATTCAAATGGGTAGAGGTTATAATAACTAGACAACCCGTGAACGCGTTGGGTTCCCATTGTGACAGCGTAGAGGTAGAGGTACAGTGCGTAGAGGTTATCACTTTGCTGCACGCGTCCCGTGCAGACTGGTGGTGGAGTTTATTGTTGTGATTTTCACAGGCGGCCATCTGGGTGCGGTGCCTACTTTGATTTATTTCATGGATAAGAGGAAAGAGTTGGAAATAAGATAGAGATTGAAAGGAAAATGGAGATATAATTAGACCAAGCTTTAAGACCCACACAATGCACTTCCTCCAGTTTACCCATTATACATGAGGGAAAGGTCTAACTGCACGTATACTCATGAAATAACTGTCTGGGGATCACTGTATATTGGTGCTTTTGCTTTGGAGGTATGCGGTTTCCAGAACCGCTACAGTAGCAAGAAAAAGTGTTATTTTAAAACACTATATGTACATATGTGATGATGAATATTTGATTTTCTGGGACATTTCATTTTAAAGGTACAGCCTTTAAAATGAAACATCCCAGAACTTAAACTTTAAGGTACTTTATTTATTAGACATCCCAGGGACATAAATGAACACTTGTTTTACGCTGTGTGCGTTACAAATCACATGCAGTGAATTTCACCTCCCTGCCTCTTGTCTTCTTCTTTCGGCTGCTCCCGTTAGGGGTCGCCACAGCGGATCATCCGTTATGATCCGCATACCGATTTGGCACAGGCTTTATGCCGGATGCCCTTCCTGACGCAACCCTGGTCGCCTCTTACGACACAGGGACAAGGATTGGGTTTCGCCATGATTCTGGGCTGCCCTACACCCTCTCATAGCGCGGCCCAACGCAGAGCGCCCGTCCTCAAACGATCCTCCAACCCAAGCCTCCGAGTAGCCAGATTACAGGCGCACACCACTACGCCCGGTACCTCCCTGCCTCTTGTATTTAATGTTATTTTTAAAACGTTTCTGTCCACTGCCGTTGAGTCTTGGTTTGCAAGTCACCATCTTCAATTCCAATAGAAGAGATGGAATTACTCTTTTATGAAAAATGTTTTTCAATTTTTTTTTTTTAATCCTTAAAAATAGACTGCAGTGAACACACAGTCGTGGTAAAAGATTGGCCTTGAAAGCCCTGCTCAAAATGCCCTTATGAAGGGGGACAGACAAATACACACATACACACTGTTTTATATAGGTAGATTAAATTTGAATAGAAAATGGTTGGAAAGTTCATCTTTCTTCTGGACCATGCTCTATTCAGCAATGCATGTGGGTCTGTGTTGCCTACAATCTGTAATGTTACAATATCGCTCCCTCGACAATGTGTCCAACATATTGACGTATCCAAGCTGCAGGACAGCTTCAACCGTGATTATTTGGCCATGAAAGCACACAAAGCACAATAACTCAACCAATTGCGAATGGACATTCGTCTTTTGTTTTTGGACTCCAATATGGCGGCAGTATTGCAAAGATGAATCTTGTGAATTCCTTCCCCATAATTGGTCTTCATGGGGCTCCAGACCCTGATAAATGATGAATAATGAAGATGGAGATGCATGGTGGTGACACATATTGGTGAGATCACTAAACAACCTCCATTAGTGAATTCAGAATTCATGAACTATTATTTCAATGAAAAATAAAGGGTTTCCTTCAGACCCCCTATTTCCCACATACATACAGTAAGGCACCAAATATTTGAAAAGTTGGATTTCAGAAGAGCTCGTTAAAATCAAAACATGCAAATATGATACCTGTTTATACATATTGTTGCGAATTCGCGCCCGCTGGCGTGCGAACGGCCACGTAACTCGAATCGCGGCACGTCGCCCACCGGACGGACAATTCTGTCGTGACCCTCTCGGACTAACGCCGGGAGCTAGTCACGGGTGGGCCTTTCGGCCTCACCACGATTGTGCCAATCGGCCCCCCCGTGGGATAGGGTTCGCCAAATTCGACTTACCTAAGTACCCACACGGAGGGTAGACTGGGCGATCGCACCTCGCCGCAGGTTGACTCCGGGCACGGGCCACTTAAGCGACCTGTGCCGTACTATCGGGATAACCAAGCGGTGTTATCGTCGGCCTCGACGGTTCCGATTAATTATCGGGCGTATTAAGCCCACTACCAACCCTTTACGTGAAGCAAGATGGAGAATCAATTCAAGAAAATACGAAGCGAAACGGGAAAACAGTTCAACATGATGCACATTTATTCCGCGGCACACGGAGAGCACACATATACAATTACAACAATTATGCACCAAAAGCAGATGTAACAAAAGAAACACAACAATGCAGATCTACAACCGACTATGCGTGCACACGGCAACACTTACACAGTTTTACTTTACAGACGGCGCCAACAACACATTTACTCAAAAGCAAAAGAAAAGGGTCACCTTCAAAGACAAGGGGGCAGACGGGGCCTGTGGGCCAATATTTGCGCGGGACCTGAAAGAGCGGTCAGGTCCGCGAGACCGGGTGGATCCTACCCGTGTCTTTGTGATGAGCCGCCAATGTGGTGGCGCGGCGGCGCCCCGACTCCGCGCTCCTTCGCGGGTTTCGTTGGCACTGCTTGGAGTGGGGTGGGAACGGGGCCCCCCTTTTCGCACTATCTCAGCGCGGGGGGAAAAAAGGGGGGAATTGTTGATGCTCTGGGGAAAGAGGATAGCTGGCTTGCTTGGGTCCCGCGACGAGCGATTCCACTGCAAGCTCGTCGCCGACAGCCGTCTTCCTTGCCTCGGACCCGAGCTATTCGGTCGCTTCCCCAATTCTCCTCAGCCGACTGCAGCAAACCACCTGTACGCCCTTGCCTCCCGACTCACTCCCCGCTCCTCCAAGGCCAACTCTGCGCTCAAACCGACTCGACCGCGCTCCAGGCTTCCTCCCTCTGCAGCTCCCCGACAGACTCCGAACCCCGACAGACTGCGAGCTCCACTCGGCTCTCCAACCTCTCCAGACTGACTCTTCTCAACTGACTGCCGCTGCCACACTCTGCTCTCCAAAACTGACTCTTCCCAAATTCGCCCCGCGCTTTATAGTCCGGCAGGAGAACCCATATGCAAATTTCTGGATCAGAACAAGCTCGGGGGTGGAGCCAAGCTCGCCCATTGGACGGAGAAAAAGGGGCGTGAGTCTCCCCTGATCCGAGAATTTGCATATCCCGATTCTACTCCGACGCGCCTGGAGGCGGGGCCAAACCGCCCCGCGCTTGCCGATTGGACGGATCAGAAGTGGGCGTGTATCATTGCTGATCCGAATTCTCCTCGGAAAGGCCGCACTTTGCACTCGCGGTTCGGCGCGCGTCCCGTACGAGGCCAGGACAGCCTGACGCTCGGCGTTCACAAGTGGTGCGGGAATGGCCGCAGGAGAGGTGAAGGTGGTGGAGGGTTTGTTGTGGTGGTTTATGGCCATGGCGATGTTTGGAATGGCGGTGATGCGATGTTTGCGGGAGTGAGTTGTAAAGGTAAAGGTCGTGGCTGTTGGCGTTGTTTTTGTTGTGAAGCGGCGTTGTGGTTGGTGGTTGTTGTGTGATGGCGGTTGAGATGTGGTTGGTTCAAAATAAAGATAGAACAGAAAAACAGCTATCTCAAAGGGTCGCAGCCCGAATGAATCACATTTATTCCCTCTAAACAACGGGTTTGGGGCTGACTACACATGTACTTACAGAGATATCTCTCCTACGGGACCTGAATGGTGGTTTGCAAATTTCCTCAACCACAACAATACACACACACACACACACACACACACACATACACACACACACACACACACACTTCTTCTTTCGGCTGCTGCCGTTTGGGGTCGCCACAGCGGATCATCCGTATGATCCGCATAGTGATTTGGCACATGTTTTACGCCGGATGCCCTTCCTGACGCAACCTTGGTCACCTCTTATGACACAGGGATATGGTACACCTATTTTAACCGGGGTATACACCGGCCCAGTATACTGGTACTCATTTCGCCGACCCCGGAAGGATGACAGGCTGAGTCAACCCCCTGGTGTATTAATTCAGTGGCCCAACGGGGCTTGAACTCAGGACCTTTTGGATCCCAAGCCGCTGCCCTCACCACTGCGCCAACACCAGGTGTGTATATATATATATTGTTGCGGATTCGCGCCCGCCGGCGTGCGAGCGGCCACGTAACTCGAATCGCGGCACGTCGCCCACCGGACGGACAATCCCGTCATGACCCTCTCGGACTAACGCCGGGAACTAGTCACGGGTGGGCCTTTCGGCCTCACCACGATCGTGCCAATCGGCCCCCCGCGTGGGATAGGGTTGCTCGCCAAATTCGACCTACCTAAGTACCCACACGGAGGGTAGACCGGGCGATCGCACCTCGCCGCAGGTCGACTTCGGACACGGGCCACTTTAAGCGACCCGTTCCGTACTATCGGGATAACCGAGCGGTGTTATCGTCAACCTCGACGGTTCGATTAATTATTGGGCGTCTTTAGCCCACGACCAACCCTTTACGTGAAGTAAGATGGAGATTCAATTAGAGAAAAGACGAAGCGAAACGGGAGAAACAGTTCAACATAAAGCACATTTATTCCGCGGCAAACGGAAAGCACACATATACAATTATACACCAAAAGCAAATGTAAAAGTGACACGGCAATTCTGCACAAAAAGCAAATGTAAAAGTGACACGACAATTCTGCACAAAAAGCTAATGTAAAAGAGAAACACAATGCAGATCTACTACCGACTACCGAGCACACGGCAACACTTATACAGTTTTACTTCACAGACGGCGCTGACAACACATATACTCAAAGCAAAAGAAAAAGGGACCACCCTCAACGATGAGGGGGGCAGACGGGCCTGGGGCCGAGACCGCGTCGAGCCTACCCGTCTGATGATGAGCCGCAAAATGGCGGTGGCGCCCCGACTCCGCGGGCCTCGCTGGCACTGCCTGGAAATGGGGTGGGAACGGGGCCCCCTTTTCACACTATCTCAGCACGGGGGGAAACAGGAGGGGGGTTGTTGATGCTCGGGGGAATGAGGATATCTAGCTGGCTTGGGTCCCGCGACGAGCGTCTCCACCGCGACCTCGGTCGCGTTACCGGCCTCCCCTCTCCGCAGCTCCCCGACTCTGACACGAGCGCCCTCTCGACTGCCTTCGCCGCCGCCACCTCTCCAACTCTCCCACTCTCCTCAACTCCGTCCAACTGCTTTCTCTGACTCTTCTCTTCTCAACTCTCCTTGACTGACTCAACTACTGCCTTTTCGGCGAGCGAACGCGGCCCTTTATAGCCCCCGGGGCTTCGCTCCTTCACCTTCGACCCTTCACCTCTGGCTGGCTCCCCATTGGACAGAGAAAAAGTGGGCGTGAATGATTTTTGATCCGCGAATCTGCATATAGCGATTATACTCCGACGCACCTGGAGGCGGGGCCAAATCGCCCCACGTTCGCTGATAGGACGGAACAGAAGTGGGCGTGAATCGTTTTTGATCAGATTTCTCGGAAAGGCCGGCGCCTTTGCACCCGCTGCTCGGTGCGCGCCCTGCACGAGTCCAGGATCGGCGCCCACAAGCGGCGCAGGAATGGCGGTGATGCGATGGTTGCGAGAGCGAGATGTGACGGTAAAGGTCGTGGCTGTTGTTGTGAAGCGGCGTTGCGCTGGTGGTTGTTGTGTGATGGCTGTTGAGATGTGGTTGTGGTGGTAGTAATGGCGGCTGGTCCAAAATAAAGATAGTAAAAGAAAAACGGCTATCCTGAAGGGTCGCAGCCCGAATGAATGACATTTATTCCCTCTAAACAACGGGTTTGGGCCTAACTACACATATACTTACAGAGATATCTCACCTACGAGACCTGAATGGTGGTTTGCGAATTTCGTCAACCACAACAATATATACTGTGATAAAAAAAAGGTTTACGTACCAAACCACGACAAATGCTCTACTTTATTGATTAAAAATGATGTAGCAATGCCTCTGTAGATGTAGCCGGAAGACGAAACACTTCTGGTGATGCTGATCACGAAAAACGAAATGGAAATGGAGAGTAGGAAGGGTGGTGAGCGCTGAGTTAACGTGTGTGCGCCTTGGCACACACATGGCTGTAAAATGCTTCCATCGCCTTGGAGAAAGCAAAGGAAGATGAAAGAAGGAAGTAAGGAGAGGGAATAAGGAAGAATGAGGGAAAATGAGGGTGTGATGAGAGATTGTAACTGTGACAGGGCAGGAGGAGAAGCGCTTTATCAGACCTGTCAAAACAAAGTCGTAAATCGTTCACGTGCGAACCATCCACAGCATGAGCGAATATTTGATGTTAAAATATAAATTGTTCAGAAGGAATTTGGCCTTATCGAGGCTGGCATTCGCAAGGAACAATTGAATTTTTTTTTTTAATCTTAATGGAGAAAAATGCATAATAGCATCCGAAAAGTGGGTAAATATATAATGTTTAAATTTTTTCGTTGAAAATGAATATTTGATTTTCACATGGGCCTTTTTTTTCTTTTTTCTTTTCTTTTACTGTTGTAGAGCTAATCTCTGCCTCGGATGGATTGAGGTGCCAGAGCAACACTCCGGTGCCCTCCGGCAGCACTACGCCTCAAAACTGCTATCATTCAGATGCTGATTACTTTCCTGTACTGCAAAGGATTTAATGCATATACCCACAAAGTGTTTATCCCATATGTATTGCAGGGCAACTTTGAAATGTATCAATCTATCATGCCAAGATCTTGTGTGGAATAGCAAAATAGCAGATTCCCTGAAAGGACAGACAGAGCAAAGCGAGGAAAAGGAGTGCAAAGGCATGTTGCAGTAGGGTTGCAATCATACCAGGAATCTGGAAGGACTTCCTTCATGTAGTTAGGGAATTTTAGCAAATTGTATTGACCATCTGTGAAAAAATTGCTTACCAAAAAATTTATTCACTGACGTATTCATCTAGGTGTCTACTAACACCTATCAATTAGTGCAAACCCAAATCCTTGTGGAAAATTCTGGGGAGCCAATCAAAGTTCGGGTGCTCAGAGGGCCTGCACGAAAAAAAATTAAAAAAAAAATCGGAAAAATTAACTTTTGCCAATATTGACTTGTGGGATGTCTAACTAGGGGTTTTTTGAGGTGCTGAATTGATTCCAACCATTATATTTGAGGAAAAATGAATCCCTGGCCGTAAAATATTGATACGATATATTTTTTGATATCTCAGACTGTGTTTTGCAGTAATTTGGCTCAATTGATTCAGATTGTTCAAATTGTGCTGAAACCAGCATGCAACATTTTTGAAACCACTGCTATATTGTTGGTCATACTTGTGCTCATGCTCGTGCTCAGTAGAATTCTCCGGTAGTCTAAACAGAGGCCACTTTCGGAATGAGTCTTCTCATAAGTCTTGGGTTCAGACTCTGAACCACTTCTCGTTCATTCACCAAGAGCTAGAAAGAAACATGGTCAAATGTGGGGTACCTGTCCACACCGACGTTAAAAGAGCCCAAATGAAGAGAGATAACGATTCTGTCAACACCATAGTTGGGTGGTTGGAGGAAGTCAACCCTTTCAATGCCACACGGGACAAGAAGACTCTGGTGTCCTTCTCAACTGGGTTCAGCAGCACTCCCGAAGACCAAGTCAACGCTAATCAAGCAGAAGAAGTTGGCAGAGCCATACAGGCTAAGATGGATGGGAAAACTGTTGTGGATGCAATGGTAACCAAACACAAGGTCAAATCACTTGCAAGCCTCAGATCTGGACCCAAAGTCAATGGCGAGAAGCTGGTCATTGACTCACTAAAGCTATTCAACCGCCTCATTGTCATCAGTGAGCGTGAAGTCAAGACCAAAGAAGCTTTGCGCTTTGAGTTGACGCCAAAACCGATGTCACTGTTTGACAAAAATCAAAAGTTGCGAAAGCCAGACAAGGCTGCCCTAGCAAGGTCCCTGAAGGCATGTGTGGCACCTGTCGAACAACCCCCCTGCACAAGCCTTGTGGTTGATGGTGGATGGCTCCTGCACAATGTCAAGTGGGAGGCTAACCTTTCTTGGAAGGATGTTGCCTAGAGCTACCTCCGGTTTGTGAAATCCATGGGGAGCCATCGCCTCCGGATAACGGTGGTCTTTGACGGATATGGCAGTTCCACCAAGGACCATGACCACTTGAGACGAACAAACAATGCATGCCGTGACATTCAGATTCGTCGGGATCTCAAAATCATCATTGCAAGAGAAAAGTTCCTCGATAACAAGAAGAACAAAGCCCAGCTCGTTCTGCTCCTTGCTGAGACATTTAGTAGGAATGGAATCAGTGTACAGCAATGCTCCGATGATGCCGACACCTCCATCGTCCGCGAAGCTCGAGATGAGGCAAGAGAGTCCCCTGTCGAGGTGAGGGCTGAGGACACAGATGTCCTGGTTATGCTGATTCATCATGCTGCAGACCATCCGATCTTCCTCACGACAGCCAAAGAAACATCTTACGATGTCGGAAAGATCCGGGAGGCCCTCCCAGAGATATACCGGAGGTATCTCATCTTCTTGCACAGTTTCTCTGGCTGCGATACAGTGTCTGCAATTTTTGGGTTTAGCAAACCAACTTTGCTAAGCAAGCTCTGCAAGACTGATGAAGCAGAGAGGACAATGGACGTGTTTATGGACATCCGAGCTGAGAAAGGTGATATCATTAAAGCAGGCTGTGATCTTTTCATGCTCATGTTCCATGGGAAATCCTCCAAAGACTTGGAAGACTTAAGATTCGACATCTTCAGCAAGCGAGCTGCTACTGGGAGCATAAAACCTGAGAATCTCCCCCCGACAACAGGAGCTGCAGCACAGCACTCTCTCCGAGCTTACCTCCAGACTAGAGACTGGCTGATGCTGCAAAGTCCATCGTTGGATACCCGGGACTATGGATGGCAACTCACTGAGCAAGGATATGCACCAGTCCCTTCTACAGACCCCATTGCACCAGACTACCTCCTGACGTGTGCCAGCTGCAACTGTGCGGGGGACTGCAGCTCACTCAGGTGCTGCTGTAAAAAGCAAGGAGTCAAGTGTATTTCTGCTTGTGGCATCTGTCATAGTAACTCTTGCCTGAACATAAACCAGCTGGATGACAAGAGGAGTGAGGAAGATACTGGGGAGTTTGATGAATAAGGTTGTAAAAGCTGATGAAGCAACATTTCCATTGAGCACAGTTCTGTTAAAATGTCAATAAAATACATTTTATATGATCAAGGAGTGTTTTTTTTTCTCAAATCTAATGGTTGGAATCAATTCAGCACCCCAAAAAACCTCCAGTTAGACATCCCACAAGTCAATATTGGCAAAAGTTAATTTTTCCGATTTTTTTGCGCAGGCCCTCTGAGCACCCGAACTTTGATTGGCTCCCCAGAATTTTCCACAAGGATTTGGGTTTGCACTAATTGATAGGTGTTAGTAGACAGCTAGATGAATACGTTAGTGAAGAAATTTTTTGGTAAGCAATTTTTTCACAGATGGTCAATACAATTTGCTAAAATTCCCTAACTAATGTAGACAGCACCAATAGTGAGCTATTCAGCTTCTCCCAAATACACTCATCCAGTCATTTGATGAGGCAGACAAGAGACTTGTTGTCACAGATGGAGAGCAGGTTCTCAGTACAGCACCACAACTGTTCTTCCCAAACTTGCCCCATGCAACCACGAAGAGGCAGGCACCCATATCAGAGCAAACGGGGATGAAGGGTTAATCTTTTTAGCTCTGATGAAGGGTTAACGCCAGGAACATCTGCTTCTCCTTGCTTCCCACAGTGATTAGCATAACTCAATCAACGTTCTGTTGATTCCATCCATTGTCTGTCCACCGATGCAGACCGACACGAAGCTTCATGAGCAAGACTAGTTATTCATTCTACATCATTAATAGCCTCGTTCATCAAAAACATTTTGACCAGAAGGGTGCTCATTCATAGATATCAACTGAACAATAAATCATTAGCATCCTATGCAACAGATTGTTTGCTAATTTAAACAGGTTTGATGTTTCTGTTTACCAGATAATTTCACAATAATTTGTTATTCCACTCTCCTTGTTATCTCAAGTGCTTTCATCTTGCTCTTCAGCAATGTGTGAAAGCAAAAAAAGAGCTGATTATGGGTGTTGATTATCAACACTATCATGATAATTCCCCTTGAAAACTCATTCATCTTCATACTTTATTAACTCTTCTGATTTTTGTTTTAAGCCTGCTGAGGCAAAATAATGCCAAGGATTTTATATATATATATATATATATATATATATATATATATATATATATATATATATATATATATATATATATATATATATATATATATATAAATAAATATACATATACACACATACATACACAATACACATACATACATATATGCATGCTGGTTGTTGTCATGCAATTCCTATAGTTCACCTTCAAATAACAGAATATGACTGTCTAATCCTGTGAAGAGGACTCAAATTATAACCTGATGTTCCCACAAACATCGCAGAGTTGCCTACTTGACAAGAAGGCAATGAAATGAAAATAAGCTCTCATAAAACCGAGATTTATGTTAAACCATTAGGTGAGTCGAGCACTGGTATTAATTAAGAAACCTGTGAAGCGATTTTAGAAATGTTAAAGAAAGAAAGAAAGAGTTTAGGGGTGGGGATGGTACAAGAGACAGTGGTTCTTCATACAATGATCCCTCAGCTTTCACTCACAAAAAAAATTGTACCTTGGAAACCCTTGACCTAAAACCTAATTTGCAGCTGCACTAATGTACCGTGAATAACAAAGCTTCTGAATATCCACTTGCACCCCAAGGTCCAGCCATAGTGAATTTAAAATGCGAACAAGCGTATCTACCTCTATTACAGCACAACTTAACTATCACTTTCTCCATTTGCATTCCCCCATTCAAAAATATTCATGCTCACCTTACTCATAATATGGCATCAGTCCAATTATTTTTTTTAAAACAAGTTCCCTTACAAGAAAATTTGATGCAGGAAGTGGCCAATAGGCCCATGAAATCCTGCACTGTTGTTGTCAACCAATGGTTGGCTTGTCCATGCTCCATCCCTTTTAAATGCTGAGCATCAAGTAAGGAAGCACCATTTTTAAGTCTTTGGTATGATTCAGCCAGGATCTGAACCACTGACCTCCTAGACTCAGGGTGGACGCTCTAACCATTATGCTACCGAGGCTGGTTTTTACAAATGCTATAAACTTCTACTTCCACTCTGTCTTTTCAACCTTTTAGCATAATGTGATTCCCCTATTTTCTACCAAATTCAATAATTATGTTGAGCTTTGTCCAACCATCCATTGAGACCATACTCTGTGCTGAGCATCGGTGCTGCCTCAGCAGACTCCTTGGCTATTGGGCACAATCCTGGACTGGTCGCCACTCCAACACAGAGCTTTATCCTTTCCCATCAACTGGCATTTTGAGATCACTTTTCAGGGATTGTTAATCTTCTTTGTGTGAAAGGAATATCAGCTGTCTAATAGATCTAACTTTTAAATATCAACATCTTATATGAGATAAACAACTACACATTGAAAATACTATCTATCATGCTATTATAATAGTCCCAATTAATCCCACCTTATTGTAGGGTCATTCACATCAGTTCTCCACTGGATACAACAGTTGTCCACTGGATCGAACTGAAAAAGCATAGCAACAAATGATCGAGTTATGACATGGTTGATCAATCAAGACATATGCTCAGTATTCTCAGCAGGATCAGCTACCCAGTTAATTCCCCAAAAGATCACTTCTTCCAGCCAGTAATCCAGCAGACATGGAAAATGAGGCAGTAATGCAGAGGATAAAGACACTATTACAGAGAGCTTCAACAAAGCCAGGACTCTATGTACTTGCAAAACTGACTTTACAGTTGTTTACAAACTGAGAGAAGATAATTCATAATGAATGACATTCATAAATAACAAACAGCTCTTCCTCAGCTGTTCTTGAACCGCATGTGGTTGCACTCAATAAGCTTTTAATTGCCACTAATAAAACCAAACTCTTTCTTCATATTTCAGTGGGTGACAAAGATGAAAAAGTATTTTATTGACACCACATATGCTTTAGATTAAACAATAATTCTGGAAAGGGGATGATTTCTTAATCCAGCAGAAAGGAATTCTATGGATGAAAGCAGGAGATTAAAAATGAAAGATATCCACACAGCAATGTCACAAGCTACAGGCAGTCACAAGATAGTTAGTCTGCAAAGATTGCATTAACATGAGTCTTGGATGGAAAAGTTTTGGGCTTAATGTTTTCATCAATAAAGGTGAAATAAAACAAGAAAAAGAACAATTGGAGATTGCAGACCTGATCCAGAACTTGTTTTCCCAGGACTTTGTGTCGTTTTGTGTGGTGTTTTTCAGTAATTAATAAGAGACATAACTAAAACTGCCATTTTATAACTGCTGGCAGTGATGACCGAGTACCAAGATGTCCCGCTTTGATGCAACCCCGCCATTGATCGGACACCTGACCCATGACGTTTATAGTTATTCAATTTAATTCAGAATGGGATTAAAATAAATTAAATTCAAATCAAATGGAAGACCAAAGAGGTACAGTCATGCAATGGCGTCATCAGAAGGAAGCAGAACAAGCAAAAAGAAAAGATGAAGTCATCAGGAGGAACCTGGAGAGGATACACATTTCAGCTGCTACTCCTCCACCCTCAAACCAATCCAAGCACAGCCAAGTGAGCATTCTTCAAAAAAATTAAAAAGAACCCTTATTCAAAAAATTAAATAATTCTGACTGCCAGACCATGTGTCCGATCAGGTTGAAATTTAAAACATATATCCCCCCCCATCCTGACTAGATCATAATTGCGAAGTTTCACAACCAAAAATAATTTTTTAAAAGATTTTTGCTCAATCCAATATGGCTGCCAGACCTTGTGACATCAATTATTCGTGAATACCCTTGTATCCCCAAGGCTTGGTGACTATTTGTGTGAAGTTTCCCCTCAATCTGTCCAGCCATTCTGGAGAATAAGATATTTTTATAGGTTTTCAGGTAAATCCAATATGGCTACCAAACCATATGTGTGAACGTTTTGTTCATCATGAATAGGCAGTCATACATTTAAGGGTTCACCTCGATCTGTTTGGCCATTTCAGAGGAGAATTTTTTGAAGGCTTAAAACAAACAAACAAAAAAACAATATGGTTGCGAATCACGTGACCGATGATATTTGTTGTTTTTTTTCTGTGGACCAATATATCCCCAAATGACTCAAAAATTTTCATACTGATCGGATGTAATGTTCTACATATGCAATGACGACGTTATAACGAAGACACCAATGATGTTATAAAAATAAATTACCCTTATTTCCCATGAGGAGTACTTTCCATGTGCCAAGTTTCAATATTTTCCTTGGTGCGGTTTCAGAGATACAAAGTTCCAAAGTTTTTCCATTTTTCCAACTTGGCCACCACGCCACGTGAACTATGATGTCATAATTATCAATAAAACATTCTGTACGAGTAGCCACTCTTATGGTGAAAATTTCGTCTCAATCCAATAAGTGATTGCGGAGAAAAACATTAAACTTCTGTGGAGACAAACAAATGAAAAGTCACTCAGAGAGTGGCACTCGGTAGAAAACAAACCTCCGCCAGGCTGAGCAGGTTACATTTTGTATCCCACTGAGAGGTCAGATCTCAATCCGGACCTTAACCAAACTCGAATCGGCTTGTTTTTTTTTTCCTATCCCACTCATCCACCCCCTTTTGTCATAAATCGTGAACAACTTTTTGAAATATCATGACATACATAGTTTTTGGCCCCATCTCTCAATGGTGAAGAATCACTTGAAAAATTCTCAGATGCGTATCCGTATCTGGATCTTCACCAAAATTAAGCGTTGCTGTCCTTGGCTGGTCACAAACACACACACACAAAAAATTAAAAACGATTGCTTGAAAACTGTGGTCAAAATTGTGTGACAAACAGACAGACCGACCGACCGACAAACACGACAGACCAACATACTTGGCAAAAATTATTTTTGTCAAGTAACAAACAAACGGACCCAAACACAATACCCTCTCCTCTGGTGAGGGCAATAACAATTTATATAAATATAATGCAAGTCGATGAACTCAACTACTTCAGCTAAAAAAAAAAAAGCAGAGGCCTTTGGAATATTAAAAAAATAAAATAAAAAAATCCCACCCATGTCCAAAGGAAGCGGTTCAGTTTGGTATTTTTAATATGAAATAGGCAAAGCTTTGAAACGAACGAAACCAATTTGAACTAGAGGGGGAGCACTCGGTAGAGAGCAAAACCTACGCCGCCAATATTCCTGGGTCACTTAAGTGAACCTGATATCCTATTCATTGTAGGTCAAAACGGATCAGACTCCACTGAACCACGATTGAATAAACTAAACTAGATGGACGCGCACGTAGAAATGCCCAAAAAAAAAAGAAAAAAAAATCGAAATTTTTTGGAAAAAATAGGTGCAAAATTTGTTTGTTTTTTTTCTCTAACAATTTTTTTTTGGGGGGGGGGTGGAAATCGCTTAAACATGTAGAAATGCAAAAAAAATATTCAAATATTTTTCAAATAAAATAGAAATTTTTTGGAAAACAAGTTGCAAAATTTTCTGGTTTTTTTTTCTCTGACAATTTTTTTTTTTGGGGTTGGAAATCACTTAAAACATGTAGAAATGCAAAAACAAAAATTAAAATATTTTTGCAAAATGGCCGCCATAGTGGCCATAATGGACTTTGGACCAAGTCCAAAATCTAATGGCATGATCCTTGGACCATACCTAATCCCCCCACCAAGTTTCGTCGAAATCCGTCCAGGAGTTTTTCCGTAATACTGTTCACAAACAAACAAACAAGCAGTCATAGACTGGTACTTACGAAATCGTCAACTTGACCTCTGACCTTGTCTAATAAAAGCTGTTTCTTGAGAAGGTAGCAACGCAAACCAGCAGTTTCTACGATGATTCTGTACCAAACCATCAAAAATCGTAACGTCGACCGAAGAAAAAATCTCCATTTCTCCACGCAATTATTTTATATTATTTTATCAAAGTCACAAAACCGTAATATTCGGCCATCCACCAACAATCTTTACATAATCCGATGGCTCAGCGAGTCAGGCATGCAATGATAACCTTTATTGGGAAAAAAAATGACTTTTAAACACCATCTTTATCGAAAACACCGTCAGCGTGCACACGGAAAACCTTTACATGACTCAACGACGCGTCTGCTCCAGCGCACTGCATCACGTGACGACCCGTGACGCGTCGAGTGAAATATTTTTTATACAATCTTAAAACGTCTACAAAACATCCGATTTTTACCAGAATTTCGACAACCGAGTTTTAAGCGCCCTAAGCGATCGCAAAAACCGAAGACAAAATTAAAATCGAAGTTAAAACGAACTCGTAACGTCGAGCGAAGCAAAAATACTCCATTTCTCCACATGAATTTATGGAATTATGTTTGACCCCACGATGACCTTGACCTTTGACCGATTTTGACCAAAATCTAATCAGCGCTAGCCATCACCCTCCTAAATCACGTGGTGTCATTTGACATTGGTAGCTTCTTCCGTTCTCGAGTTATCGTGCCTACAAACAAACAAACAAACACACAAAGAAGCAGTCATAGACTGGTACTTACGAAATCGTCAACTTGACCTCTGACCTTGTCCAATAAAAGCTCTCTCTCGAGAAGGTAGCGACGCAAACCAGAAGTTTCTACGATGATTCTGCACCAAACCATCAAAAATCGAATGTTTTGGATGTTTGACCTCACTGTGACCTTGACCTTTGACCGATTTTGACCAAAATCTAATCAGCACTAGCCATCACCCTCCTGAATCACATGGTGCAATTTGACATTGGTAGCTTCTTCCGTTCTTGAGTTATCGTGCCTACAAACAAACAAACAAACAAGCAGTCATAGACTGGTAGTTACGAAATCTTCAACTTGACCTCTGACCTTGTCTAATAAAAGCTGTCTCTACAGAAGGCAGCGACGCAAACCAGAAGTTTCTACGATGATTCTGTACCAAACCATCAAAAAATCGAATGTTTGACCTCACTGTGACCTTGACCTTTGACCGATTTTGACCAAAATCTAATCAGCGCTGGCCATCACACTCCTGAATCACGTGGTGTAATTTGACATTGGTAGCTTCTTCCGTTCTCGAGTTATCATTTTTTGGATGTTTGACCTCACTATGACTTTGACCTTTGACCGATTTTGACCAAAATCTAATCAGCACTAGCCATCAGCCTCCGAATCACGTGGTATAATTTGACATTGGTAGCTTCTTCCGTTCGAGTTATCTGTACCAAACCATCAAAAATCGAATATTTGACCTCACCGTGACCTTGACCTTTGACCGATTTTGACCAAAATCTAATCAGCACTAGCAATCACCCTCCTGAATCACGTGGTGTAATTTGACATTGGTAGCTTCTTCCGTTCTCGAGTTATCGTGCCTACAAACAAACAAACAAACAAACAAACAGAAACGGAAGGCATCAATATACTTATGAAATCTTTAGATTTCGTAAGTAACAAACAGAAAGGGGTGAAAACAGTAACCTCCATCCATCTTTGATGGCGGAGGTTAATTACCCTTTGAAATTCGCCCTTTAGAACCCACTCAAATTACACTTTAGAACCCTATAAAATTACCTTTATAATTACCCCTTAGAATTACGAGTGGGCCCGTTAGTCCATTCAACCAAATCTTCATTGGTCTTCAAGGATACCTACCTGCTGTACTGCTTGAATATGAGCTTACTTTTCATCAAGCCCAGATGTGCTTGGGCCAGGATGGAGATTATACATTCGTTATTATTCTTGCCAAATGATGCTACTATTATTATTGTTGTTAATATTGTTACGGATCTGGAAACCATTTGCATTCAACATACAGGTCCCAAAAGTCAGTTATCCCGTTAAGTACATGTGAGACAGGTCCCTTCCTTTTGTCTAATGGGAGAATCAAAAACGTGCGTTGCGACTTCTTTTTAGTTAGGTTATTAAATCTTTACATCCAACGAACAACCAACAAACAACCAACAAACCATTCCTTTCCCCATCATGACCCACCATCAACCTGCTCCTAAATGAGCGCTTCGCTCACCAAACCCGAAAGCCTATTGAGGTAAATCCCTCTGAGGCGGAATCTCGAGGATGTTCGAGGCAGTTTCATCACCACCACCTTTCTCGAATACGTGTGGAGTGGGCGGGCTTCCCGGTATGGCCGAAAACAAGCCCAGAAAGGGTGGACCCATGGAAGCCCCGTCCAATTCAGGGTGAACAGTGACGTCAGATTCACCAAGGCCCCTCCCCGCTGAGGGAGGTCCATAAAAGTTACGACACCATCCTCAGAGTGGAGTTCTGTAGAGAGGAGTGTCGAGAGTTCTGAGGGGGTTCGGTCGTGCTTTTTTTTTTTTTTTCGGTTGCGCTCGAGTTCTTGAGTGGTTACGAGCAGTCATTACGAGGGGCTGTCACGAAAGGGTTTTTTCTGTCACGAGGGTTGAGCAGAGGGTCATCGAGGTGGCGAACGCGTCTCTCCTGGGCCTCCACAAGGAAGGGCAGAGGGACCCCGACCTCCCTCAGTGGACCCCGAATATTCACCACTCGAGCTCCGCCACGAACCGCGAATCCCCCACTTGCCACTGGGACCAGGCCGACGACCATTGGCAGGTGCCGCAGCATGGAGAATCCCCTTTCTTCAACAGCCAGGTACCCATCCGGACTCTGACACCCAGCGTCGTCTCTGTCTCTGTCTCTGTCTCTCATCGGCTGGAGGGTCCAATAAAGAACTCTGGTATTCTTTTCTTTTTGTGTGTGTGGCTGCGTGTGGGCCCGTCTTGTAAGTAGAACCGAGTAAGTGTTTTTGCTGATTGTAAATATTTCCCTGATTGCATATTCGCATCAAGTCTGGTCTTTGTCTTTATTTTACTGTAAATAAAACAATTGTAGAAATATTCCCAGTCCGTTTCCGTCCTCTCTTGTATTGGTCCAGCATGGTTCGGGTCTGAGTATAAGCAGGGTTTCATCCCGGTAATCGGTCCATCATAGCTGGCACGGCTTTGGCAGTTTCCGCTCAGCTACACCCGAACCGGAGTTGGTAGTCGGTAGTTGGAACTCTACCGCAGTCGGTAGAGTGACCCGGTTCAAGCAAGACGTGCCGAGGGCGTGGTTTCCCCAGTAGTCGAAATCGCGTAGTTAATGAGGTAAATTGGTTTTAGATAAACAGACCCTACGCTACGTGGTTGAGATATTGGCATCCACGGTCGGTTCAACGACCCGCCAGCTCACGGAATTATCCAGAGTGACAGCCTACAATTCCAGGGAGTCTGGTGGGAGACAGCGTAACCTCCCCCACCTTGCAGTCGTTCTCGCCACCGATCACCGGCCCACAACAATATTATTAGTATTAATGAATACATGGTTTGTTATGCATCATAAATTTTTTTTGTAAATAGAATACCATCTATACACCTTAACATGGCAGGTATTTAAAACATACATCTGGATTTTTTGTAGCTCATAAGCCTGAGCAACTCATGATGACGATCATAACGATCATTTTGGGTGTATCACATTCCACATCAGAAAGCTCCAGTCTAACTCCGCAAAAAATTTGACACACACACACACACACACACACACACACACACACACACACCGTCCATTTATAGCAGAAACACTGTGTTTAAAATGTTGTTCGACATTTTAGACAGACGGAGGGAAGGAAATAGTCAAATATCACCCGTCGCTCCATTGACGGTAATACGAAAGGGGGAAGGGAGAAAAGAGGGTGAAGAGGGAGAGGGGTGGAGGAGAGAGAGAGTGGGCAGAGTGAAGAGGAAGAGGGGAAAGGACAGAGGAGAAAGGGTGGGGGAAGGGTGGGGTGAGGGAAGACAGTGTGAGGTGAGAGGAAGGGAAGGCAGACGTGCGGTGGAGCATGAATAACGATTCATACTGTCTCATCAAAATGATTCTGCATAAAATAACAGTGAAGATGGAAACAAAATAATGTCTGAAATCCATTTTCTACCGGTCATACTATAAACACTGTCCAGAGACAAACGCCCGTCCGGAGACAAACTCCCATCCAGACATAAATACCGCTCAGAAGCGTCCAGTAACAAGTAACAAGGAGTTAGCAGAAAGAATATGTTATGCTTCATGAACAAAACACGCACGCACACGCGCTTGGCCGATATCGGCAATTTTTCGGGAATCGGCAGGTTGGAGTCGGTGCGATTCCCAACTACAGTACTTACTGTATACAACCGAGAAACCTTGAGTAGCTTTCACCGAAAATCAACGTTGCATTTATATTGACTTAGCAGGGATATGTTCACAAACATTATTCTTTATAAACTGCTCCGTGTGACGGGTGGGAAAAAAACATTGGCACAGTGACTTCGAAAATACGAAAATAATCAGATGTTATTTCACAACAACTCACGCAGGGTGGCGGAGCACGAACCGCTCCCTCAGGGTGATGGAGCACGAACCGCTCCCTCAGGGTGATGGAGCACGAACCGCTCCCTCAGGGTGATGGAGCACGAACCGCTGCCTCAGGGTGATGGAGCACGAACCGCTCCATCAAGATCACGTGGCACAGCAAAAGTGTGTGCAGAGAGTGAACGATTCGCTCAGAATGACGGAGCTCGGTCCTGCTGTCGACAATGGGCGCTCGGCAAGTGGCTTAAGCACTCCTGTAAGCACTCAAACCCAATGGTTGATGAGGAACGGTTGGCCAGGCTGTCGCTGCATTCCATAAAGTATCCCTTTAACTTTCAAGCCCATCTGCAATTAAAAGTGAATGCATTAATCATATTGCTCAATGAAGCTGAAATAAACATTGCAGAAAATCTGCCATTTTGCTTACTTGGTTCTGCACGTGTCACGTGGTACATCGGTTCGGGGTCCGCGCAAATGGTATAACTTTGTTTTTAAATTGTCCGCTCTTTCCAGATTCACTTTGATTCCCTGTAGAGTGTCGAGCACCTCGTGAAACCTCCGAAAATATAGACACGGGTCTGGCAGACGCTATGGATCGGCTGTCCCTCTGGGGGACAGGGCGTGAGGCCTTGCAGTGAACACATTAAATCGTATAGCTCAATGAAGCTGGTTAATTTTGTTACGTTCCTAATTTTTTTTGTCAACTCGATCTAATTCTCCAAACAGTAGAAAAAGAGAAGTTTAACGGTTTGGAAATTTCACATTTTCTTGTGTATGTTTGGAGAGGGAGGGAACACAGCCTTTCTTCCTTAAAGTAAATCGGTACATCGGCTTGGTTATAAGACTCGTTATTGCTTTTAAATATCAAATTTCACAACAGATTTTTTAAAACCGAAATAATATTTCGATGATATACTTGAATTAATTCATGAGAGTAGATCGTGGAAAATCGTATCGTATAATGCATGAAATTGCTCCACACTCCTAATTTGAAAACTATAGTACTTACAAAAGCGATATACACAACAATTTGTAGCCATGATGAACAGGCATTCAATACGAGTGAGAAAAGTGAAAAAAAACCTTTCTCGTTAAGAAATCGTTGCGGCCGGTTCCAGGTCAAGGCATGGTTCAGCAGGCCAAAAAACATGGCGGCATCAGACTCCAGCGAGGTTGCCAAGGAAACGCCTTAAGACCCAAAGAGTGGTGTGGCCAAGGATCGCCTGATAAAGGATAATATGGAATAGGCAAAGCCGAGAAGCGAACGTAGAATTCTTCTTCCATTCGCTTCTGACTTTACCTATAACGTGTTCACAATTGTATACTTGCCAACTATACCGTGGTACGTGTAAGCGCCGCACAGATGATGATTTTGACGCAATTTCCGGTTACTTCGGCCTGGATTCGGGATCAGCGATCAAATAATGTAAATCACGATTAAAAAATATTTTTTGATGATGCGGGAGATATGTTTATTAAAATGAACTTTGGGGAAAAAATAATTGAATAAATAAATAAACACTTCCGGTCATGATCTCCCGGCATGCATCATTCCCCATGAAAAAAATCGGAAACAAAAAAAAACCTGAAACAAAACAAAAACGGAAGCAAAATGGTCATAGCTAACGACACGGATTCACAATTGCCAGGGTATTGTGTTGTTTTTGTTGTTTCCTATTCTCTCATGTGCACGCGTTAAGTAAAATTCACAAGATAGAAATAAAACCCAATCGTGTTTATACACCGCCCAGCGTTTAATATTCACTCGATAGAAATAAAACCCAATCGTGTTTATACACCAAACAGCGTTTAACAACAACCGGAAGCAAAACGTCTTAGCTAACGACACGGATTCCAAATAGCCAGGGCTATTGTGTTGTTGTTTCCTATTCTCTGACGTGCACGCGTTAAGTATGAAGCTCACTTTGTTCACTATAATTAAATATTGTTGTTAATAATTATCTTCAAAAGGGGTGTTTTAAATAACCCAAACACCCAATTTTCACTCTTGCACCTCCTTGGAGTTTTCTTCATAGGCATGCAAAGTTTCATGCTGCGAGGTGTTATGGTTTTGGAGTTATGGAAGAGACACACCGACACACACGGCGACACACAGGCACACAAGCACACAGGCACACAGACACACAGGCACACACGCACACAGACACACCCGCACACACGAACACAGACACACAAACACGGTGACACACAGACACACACGCACACAGACACGGCGACACACCGGCGCACCGACACACATACACACCGACACACAACGACACACACGCACACAGACATACAGACACGGCGAGCATGTCTGTCTACCTGCGAAATCTCCAGTACTTTATTCCAGTATCCCTGATTCGGATTGAATTGTTCAGTATTGTTCTTAATGACCGGCATGGTTTTCGACTGTTCGGAACTCGGCCGAGTACTGCACTGTTTGGGTGCTCGGGCCGACTAAACTGTTTAAATTATCAGGAGTACACCAAAGCCGGACTCTCGGACTCTCTGGAAAATCCTCTATTTCTCTTTGCCGACGACTCCACCCTCTGCCGTACCATCTGTCATCCCTCAGACCGGCAAGCAGCAGCTTCTTTGCTCACTGCAGATCTGGATAAAATCAC
>BROF01003105.1:89033-102596 GCA_024346535.1 Eptatretus burgeri | reverse complement strand
GGACCAAGTCCAAAATTTAATGGCATGATCCTTGGACCATACCTAACCCCCCCCCCCACCAAGTTTCGTCAAAATCCGTCAAGGAGTTTTTCCGTAATACTGTTCACAAACAAACAAACAAACAAACAAACAGAAAGGGGTGAAAACAGTCACCTCCATCCATCTTCGAATATGGCAGAGGTTAACAAGGTTTGAGTTAATCAAACAACTTGGACTGGAAGGCGTTTTCAAGTTGGTCAGTGAGCACACGTGACCCATTTTCATTTGAGAAGAGAAATAAAACCCAAAGTTGATCATGCAAGGCAAGACATAAGAGGTAATTACACCAAACTTGTAAACTTCTGGAAAAGTGTCAGCTTTGTGATTTGGATCATCATTTTGATCATCTACAATGTGTATTTGATTGTGAATGTGATAATTATCGGTTTAGATGTTGTTGAAGTTTTACAGAAGATCCTGAAGTTCATCATGTTTTCTTGAATCTTGAATCTAACGGTTTCATATCAACATGTTTAAGCAGCTTTTTGCCGGTTGGTTAAAGTCTCATTGCATTGTCCTCGCCGTTGTGTTGCATTGCCATCGCTGCTCGCGAGAAATGTCCGCATCATGTGACAAAGTGGCAACCTGTCCTGGATTGGTTCTTAGCCACGGAAATGTTTCTGATTTGTGAACACCCCGATGCTCTGCCAAGAGTATGGGCCTCCAACACCACCATACACATACTCCGCTGCTATGTGTTGTCTGAAGTATATGATGTTCAACCTTTTCCAAGCTGTTAATTAATTGAAGTGGAACTGTTTGGTTAATTGATGGAAAACATACTTTAGCAGAGCTTTAAATCTCTCTTTGTGTCCAGTGACACCAAAGGGTAGAACTTGAACGTGTGACCTTCACAACCGATAGTGCATGTAGACCAGAAATCGATGTGCTTACGGGCTGTTGTATTTCAGGCATTATGCAGTCCCTTAAAGTACCATAAAACATTACATTTTAACTTGTTCAGTTTTATTAGCTTAATGACAATCCATCAAGTTTTAAACTGTTGTGTTGCTTTGTTGGAGACATTGAACCATTGCTGCCAGACATCACAAGTTTAAGGGATTTGTCTGAGAGCAATCACCTGGAACTTACAAAGAGGAATTATTTCAGTATATTGACTGGCTAAAGGTTGGATCTCGCTCGTATTTCACAGTAGACCTGTTCTTAAAACGTCACTCCCTTGCTATGCAAAGCCATCAACTTCATAATCTTCGAAATCCATTAAGTGGAGACGAGCATTGCTCAGATTTTCATGCAGAAATTCCAGTATGCTATCTGTGGCATCTGTTGTCTTCATTCAAATAACCTGCTTCACACATATTGTGTCAGCAAAATTGGAGTCCTTCACCCCCATGTGATATCACAGCCTGTTACGTCCTTAAATGCATTCCTGCAACAAAAAAAACAGACGTTTGATGAGCACCACACCTTGTTAGTGGCACAATTACGTTTATAAACCCCAAACCGTTTTCCTTTGTAGGAGAGTCAATTCCTCACCCCAACCCCAACCATGAAGGATTGGTACTGCACCAAGCTGAACTTGACACAGGTAGTAAATAGTCCTTTTCTATATAATTTCCAGCTATTGTAACATTTCTCTCCCCCTGGAATGGGTGCCTTTCCTGATGCCATTGGAATCGAAGTCATACTCTTAGCTTTAAAATATTTTGAAAAGGGAACAAAAACTTTGAATGCCCCTCTATAGTTATAGTGGCAACATCAATGCATATTTTGAAGAAAAAAAAGTGAAGATGTCCATCACCATCATTCCATTGCTGAATGAAAACCTCAGCATCATATTCATACGACCAAAAGCTTTCTCATTCCAATTTATTGTTCCCCAGTAATTTTGAGCTCCTTCCTCCACCTCTTGGATTGCCTTCCTCGACTCCTGCTACCCTCAAATGGTCTTCATACCGCCACTACTGTCATTCGTATATTACTTACTCCACTGATGTGTCCTGCCCACTTCTAATTCGATTGTTTTAATAATGCCCTGAGTCTTTTATTTTAATCTACACACACACACACACACACACACACACACACACACACACACACACACACACACACACACACACACACACACACACACACACACACACACACACACACTAACTTAACTCCTTCAGTACCAGATCTCTTTGGAGAATCCTTCGCTATCGCTGGTTGAACTTTGTCTCACGAGTGTTTGCTGAGAGATACTCAGATGAGATTGGTTACCTCTATAACCCATGAACGTCAGCTGCGGCTCTATGGGCATGGGGCTCGTTTTCTTGACGCTGATCCTGCTTACCAGATTCTCTCAGCAAGGGAAACTCGTTCGTGGAGGAGGCCAATGGGCCAACCACGTGCCTCGTGGTTGCAGCAGGTTGATTAGCTTCTCAAGGACATGGGGATGGGCCGGAAAACTGCCTGGGGGATGGGGATGGCCATATGGAGGCCCCTTGGAGTGGAGGCGGAAGGAAAGTGGATGTGACGACACGCTGCTCTAGTGCATGCTCCCATACCTGACCTGACCTCTAACTTTTAGACCCTTCAGACTGCTTCGACTCCTTTGGACCCTTTAGACCCCCTTAGAGCTTTTAAGATCCTTTATGACCACAGAGACATTTGAGTCCCTTTAGATGCCTTTAAGAATTTACATCCTTCAGATCCCTTTGCCCCTCTAGACCCTTCAGACCCGTTTGACCCTTTCTACCCCTTTGACTCAAAGTTAGGCTTCGCTACAATGTTATCTTCTACATGTCGTTATATTGATGACATTTGTGCGATTAATTTTAAGTTTTTTGTTAAGCTGATTCAAAGGATTTATCAGGAAAGCCAAATAGCAGATAAGAGTAGTAATGGTGATAGTGTCGTGGCATATCTGCATGTGTAAGATATGGTAATAATTGTTTCAGTACAAATGTGCATCATAAAGTTGACTATTTTAGTCTTCCTCTTGTCTTGTATACTTTTGATAAGGTTTGATAAGGTCATGTGAGAATGTTTTCAGACATCATTGTAATGTCTTGTTTAAGTTTGGTTTGTTTTTATGTCAACAGGTTCCCGTAGCATTGGAAGTTGTGTGAAAGAATAATAAAAATAAAAAATAATGGGGATTTTATTTAAAAAAATTTTTTAAGTTTTTTTCTTTTTTGAAATGAATGAATCAAACTGGAAGTGTGTCATTAGTGTTTACCAGAAACGCAACTTCATTATAAATAGAGGGGCTGTGTATTGATTTGTGTGTTGATAGATTCCTGCGTAGTGTGCGTTTTCTGTTGGTGTGCATGGTTTATTTTTGCATGTGCATGTTGGTGTGCATGGTTTTTGTCTCTCTAGTGTTGTATTTATTTTCTCTTTACATGAAAGCGTTTTGTGATCCATTCCTTTTTGCTTACTTCACTCAACACTGAAAAGTCCTGTATGATAATTCCTGTTCTTTTAAAGATGAAATATATTGTTACGGACATCGTCTCTTGATAATTCCGAGAGAGCGGCGCATCCCGAGAGACCACAAATGCCAACTGAAACCCTTAACTCAGGCAGGATCCTCATGCCCAAAGTCGGTTTAGTGTACCAGTAAATCAAGAGTGGCAGACGGAGAATTGTGCTGGCGACGACGCCGGCAGTCTATTATTTGGGTGAGCGAACCAATACTGTGTGCTGCATTATGTGAGCTACCATTACATTGGGAACTCGGACAAATTTCCCACCAGGATTGCGATTCTGACCAACCCCAAGCAGGATAGATCAGGACAAATTCAATGCTTCAATAATTTTTTATACAGCAAGCAAGGCAATCAAAAGTGCGGAAAGTGATGGGAGGATTGATTAAAGGAATCATGATTAAAGGAATCATTCCACTCGAGCTCCGCCGAAGGTGAATTTCCCCGGTAGTTTGGACGATGTGGGTATTTAGGTAAATTGAAATTGGCAATCGACCCTATCCCACGCGGTCGACCTATTGGCGATCTTGGGTCTGATAAGGGACCCGTCGGCTCCAGAGTTATCCGGAGTGACGACCTATAAATTCCGGGTGTTCAGTGGAGCCGACTCCACTTCTCCATCAAGCGGTCATGCTTGCCACCGATGCCTGGCCCACAACAAATTGGTGTCAGGAGCCGGTTTCAAACCCCTCTGCCTCCGTAGAGAAATTCACAGGATACGGATCAGGGGTAAGGAGCAAACCTCCCCGTTCCTCCAAATTACGAGCGTTTTAAATTTTATTCCCAACACGCAAAATGGCGAACCAAGACATGCTGAAACAGATGGGTAGTGGTAGTAGTGTAGAGGAACCCATGGTCCAGGATACCACCCCCATGCAAGAAGACGTGCCCCCGCAACTAAACTCAAAGTCTGTAAGGGGCGCAGGGGTGGCGTATGACAACCCCCCCCCCCATCAAACTTCCCTCCCGACCCTTGGCGGATCCGTGCCTGACCAAGGTGAATCGGCTTTGTCAGGGTCGTTCGACATGAACCGGTTGGGGGAAATGTTGATGGAAATGAAGGATAAAATGGATGCAAATGCGCCGAATGGACATGAACGCACACGATGTGCAAGGAATAAAAAGCGAAATGAAAACGAATGCGCAAAGCATGGAAAACCGACTGAGGGGCGATATGCAAACACTGAGGGGCGATATGCGAACACAGCGGGGTGAGATGCAGAGCATGGGGTTGAATCTGCAGGCGGGTCTGGAGGAACTGAAAGGCAAAATGGCGGAGGAGATCGGCACTGTACGTGAAGAGATGGCTGAGTTGAGAGGGGGTGAAGAAGGTGTTTGGTCTGCGATGGAAGCAGGTAAGGAGGACGTAACGGACAAAATAATGACGGCTGGACAAGAGGTAGACAAACTAGGGCAAGGGGTGAAAGAAATTAAAACAAGAACAAGGGCAATTAAAGAAAGAAATGGAAAAGAACACGACGGCGATAGAAAAGTTAAAAGAGGGCCAGCAGGAAATGAGGGGTGAATTGGAAGCTGTGAAAGAGGGATGTAAATTGAGACATGAGGAGATGACGGAAATAGTTGGAGAATTGGGACGAAGAGTAGAGATGGAGACGCGGGAACTAGGAGAACGTTTAGAAAACACATACACTTGACAAAAGAAGGGTTTAAATTAACGAAGGAGGAATTAGTGGAGACACAAGGGGAAATAGAGCAGGTAAGGTATGAACATCTCCCGTATCGGTTAATGGCCTACCGCATGAGTCAGCATGGAGCCACCGCCTGTAGCCCGGCGCTGCTCATGTACAGACGGGAGCTGCGAGCCCCCGTCGATTTGCTGTGCGTCACGACGGACCCCCAGGGAAGGGCTACGCACGTCAGTTGGAGGAAGGCATGGAAAAAGTCCATGCCTTCGCTTACCGCCAACTCCAACAGGCGGGTGTGAAAATGAAGCACAGGTACGACCACCGGAGCCAGGCGAGTGAGTATCCCCCAGGGACGAAGATTTGGTTCTTCAATCCCCGGAGGAGGAAGGGCAGATGCCCGAAACTCACCTCGCCCTGGCAGGGCCCGGGGGTCGTCCTGGCGCAAATTAGTGACGTGGTCATAAAGATCAAAATGGGACCACGGGCCCTTCCGCGTATTGTCCACGCTGACCGCCTGAGACCCTATAGGGGCGACCTTACGCCCTCATGGATGGATCGGACCGGAGTAGCCGGAGCCAGGACCACCGCTCTGCGGAGATTCAAGGCTCATAGAGCCTTGCCACGAGTACATTCCCCGGCCAGGATGTGGCAAGCATCCTCGTTTGGACATAGGAGCATTAGTTTAGTGGGATTGTTTTAGCTTAGTTAGACCGGCCTCATGGGAGGATGAGCTGTCCTCCATGGGGCCCGTGGACTAGTTAGTTAGTGGGAATGTTAGGTTAGATTTAGAATGGAAAATGGATTTTGAGAGACATGGATAGACATGGAATGTGTAGTGGGGACGTAGCTTAGCGACGTAGATTAAATGGAACGTGCACGAGTTTAAGGGACGACGCGGGAGCACGAGATAGTTAGGGGAACATAGTTAGAGTGTGAATTGGGGAAAAAAGAGAAAGGAACGAAAGGAATACAATGAGTGAATATGGGTCAGCGGCCCCAGTGAGTGAGTGGAGTGAATGTGGAATGCATGGTGCGAATGAATGATTTGGGGGGAGGAGTGAAACCCACTCAAGTAACCCCGGGGTCAGAGTAATGTTAGTTAGTGGGTTAGTTTAATTTACCAAATGGAGGTCGTTTTGTTGTTGGTGTTGAGAGAAGGCACGAAACCCATTTGGAGGGGTGCAGGAATCCATGGACCAGCTGAGAGCGTGGCTAGTGAAAGGTGAGTATCAAGTAAAGGGCACCCCAGGCACCGGACAGTCGGCCAGAGTAGGCCAAGGGTCCAAGTGACCGGGATAGTGTAGTGGCCACAGGCGACCCTCGGAAAGGGACTCGGAGTGCCAAAATGCCACGTGGGCATCGGAGGGGGGCAATGCTAGAAAGGACAACCTCCCGCATTCATAGGGAGCAGGTAGGCTCCGAGACAGCCTCATGGCCCAGGGGTGCTGCAGTCAGAGTCCGGCAGGAGAGAAATCCCTGCCAAGTGAGCCACGCTGCCCAGCCACAAAATTGTGCAAAAGCACGAGTGAAAATTTGAGGGCGAGGCCCAAATTTATAACGGGACTTCAACACGGGCAATGGGAATCATGGTTTTTAGAACCGATAGTTTAAGTGGCAGGCGTTTTGAAAAGCCCTGGGGTAGTTTAAAGTTTAATAAAAGCCCGTACAGTTAGGAAATGAACCCCTTCACACCATCCATTCCTTCGCTCTCGGTTGGCTGCTGGACCCACCTTGGGAAAGATTGCTGAATTATGAGGACGCCATTCTGAGGCTTTGTTGGGCCTCGAGACAGGACGCTAGTCTCTTCCTTATTCCCTCCAAAAAAGGAAATTAGGGGTTGGGAGTAGGCTAGGTTGACAGGATAGGTTAGCCGGACAAAGACGATAAAGGTGGGTTAGGGAGACGAGATTATAGAGGAAAATAAATAAATAAAAATAATAATAAAATAAAATAATAAGGGGCTAAATTTTGTTGTTTTCTTGTTGCAAATTAAGGGAGTGGGTATGGACAAAGACAGGCAAAGGCGATAGGTTGGGGGGAGACAGTAGGGTAGGTCCGAGCCCGTTTTCGGAGTGGCCTGGCAGCACCGCACTGCCTCCACACAAAACCTAACGGGACCAGACCAGAAGAGCTTCACATGCCGGCCTGTATTTGTGTTACATCTTCTGGTCCGCACTTGCCTGCCTTGCCATGCCTGATTTGCCTGTCTGTGCCATAACCCCATGCCTGCTACCCTATTTGCATTCATCCCTGTGTCACCATCACCATGTGCGCCAGGACAATCGCCAAGTGTGTTTGCAAAGACTGCCCTGTAGGCAGCTGCACCACGAGGACTGCATTTCGCAGTTAGTGCATCGTTGTTTGTCCATCTCCATCCATTCTCCTGTGCCAGAGACTCCCTTCGAGTTGCAGAACTGTTGACTTTTGTTGTGCCTCTCTTCACAGATCACAGGTCCTGGGCCATGGTTAGTGGAAATAGTAGGTAAAATTGTAAATAAGTTATTGACCCACCTGTGTGTCTGTCGTAGTGCCGGCAATTTTAGTTAAGTCGTCTGTATGAGTCTGATAGCTGTTAGTCACGCAGCGCATTAGGTTATTTATTTTTGGGACATATATGAAAAAAATGTCGCACTCAGGGATCCGCAGGTAAATCGTATTAGGGGAGAACTTACACATGCTGGTCACACGCAAATTTGATGACTCGGGACGAGTCTGTAAAAAGGGGAGGGGTAGTGTTACGAATCTGTAAGCTGACTGCACTCAACATTCAGGCCCCGTCGCTCAGTTATATCGGTAAGTGTGTGTTTCTCGTTAGAATCCATCCCCTGTGTCTAATGGGAATTAAGTGTACGTGCGCTGCGCAGTTATTTGACAGATAGGATTTTTACATCACCTTCACCGACAACAGCACCTTCGCTCCATCCTGACGCCATAACGCTTGCGGTGGGCGGAGTTCAAATGAGCCTGGCCTCTCTCTTGCCCAACCAGGGAGATGTGAGTGAGTTCCCCGGCGGTCGGCCAATGAGCACAGCCCACACAGTACAACATTCCTCTCCCTGATTGAGGGGCGGTCCACCGGGACGCACCGACACGCTCCCCGACCAATCACGAGGACGACCGATTTCGCCCAGTGAATGAGGGGTGCGGTGACGTGAGACACATCCGCCCACCCCCCCCCCCCCCGACCACAGGGGGAGAAGAAATAGACGGGATGGCACGGTCATCGAGTCAGTCTACGCTTGTGCTTCTGGTCTCGTCCTGCCGCTGAGTCTATGCTGGTTCTTCTGGTCTCGTCCTGTCGCGGTTCTTCTGGTCTCGTCCTTACACTGAGTCTGTGCTGGTGTCATCTTACCGCTGAGTCTGCGTTGGTGTCATCTTGCCACTGAGTCTGTGCTGGTCTCACCTCGCCGCTGAGTCTGCGCTGGTGTCATCTTGCCGCTGAGTCTGTGCTGGTCTCATCTTGCCGTTGGTCTGTTCTGGTTTCATCTCCTCGCTGGTCTGGTTCTCTGATCTCGTCTCGTCACTGGTCTGCGTCTGGCTGCCCTGGTCTGTCTTTTGGCGACCGGAGCTCCAGGAAGGGGTGGACGTCCAGCCGCGCACTCGCGGCCAGGTAGCCAGCTGTACTGACTCCCAGACGAACTATCCTCCGTGGCTGGAGAGCCGAATAAGGAACATTTGGGTCCGTTTCTCTTGGGTGTGCATCTGTGTGTGGGTCCATCTATAAGTAGGAATTGTTAATTGCTTTCTTGTACATACTTGCATTTCTTTTAGTTGGTTGAACTCTGCTTCTTGTGTGTTCCCTTCCCCCCGCCCCCCATTATAAATAAATCCCCTGTTCAATGTTTCAGCTCGATTCTGTGTTTCCTTCATTGGTTTAGCATGGTGCGTGTTGGGAAATTGGGAAGTCGCAAAATGGCCATTTGGACCGACGGACCTCGGTAACCATCCGCTCAGGTTACACACAGTTCGAGCACGCTAACGGCTTGTTCCACTCGAGCTCCGCCGAGGGTGAATTTCCCCGGTAGTTTGGACAATGTGGGTATTTAGGTAAATTGAAATTGGCAATCGACCCTATCCCACGGGGTCGACCTATTGGCGATCTTCAGTCCGATAAGGGACCCGTCGGCTCCGGAGTTATCCGGGGTGACGACCTATAAATTCCGGGTGTTCGGTGGAGCCGACTCTACTGCTCCATCTAGCGGTCATGCTCGCCACTGATACCCGGCCCACAACAATATCTCCACAACTTGATTGGAGTCCACCTGTGGCCAATTCAAATGAATGAACATGATTTATAAAGACACACACCCTTCTAAAAAAGATCCCACAGTTGACAGTGCATGTCATAGCAGAAGTCCAAGGAACTGTCCACAGAACTCTGATATAGAATTGTGATGAGCCATAGGTCTGGGGAAGTGCATAAAACAATTTCTAAAGTCTTGAAAGTTCCCAAGTGCACAGAGACATCCATCATTAGGAAATGGAAATAATATGGAATGACCAAGACAATTCCTTGAGCTGGCCGTCTGACCAAGCTGAGCAACTGGTCAAGAAAGACCTTGGTCAGGGAGGTGAAGAAACCCAATGACTATTCTGACAGAACTACAGAGGTCCTTGTCTGAGATGGGAGAAGCTGCCAGAAGGACAACAGTCTCTGCAGCACTTCACACAATTAGGCTTTATGGGAGAGAGACCAGACAGAAGACACTCCTGAGAAAAAGGCACGTGACAGCACACCTGGTGTTTGCAAAAAGGCATGTGAAAGACTCTGAGAGAATGAAGCAAAAGATTCTGTGATCTGATGAGATGAAAATTGAACTCTTTGGCCTGAATGCAAAGTGCTACGTCTGGTGGAAATCGGGCACAGCTCATCACCCATCAAACACCATCCCTACAGTGAAGCATGGTGATGGCAGCATCATGCTATGGGAATGCTTTTCAGTGGTAGGGACTGGGAGACTTGTAAGGATAGAGGGAACAACGAATGGTGCCAAATACAGAGAAATCCTCGAGGAGAACCTGCTTCAGAGTGCAAAAGACCTTCGACTGATTTACTTTCCAACAGGACAATGACCCCGAGCAAACAGACAAAGCAACACTGGAATGGCTTCAGAACAAGAATGTGAAAGTCCTTGAGTTGCCCAGCCAAAGCCCAGACTTGAATCCCATTGCGAATCTGTGGAAAGACTTGAAGATTGTTGTTCACCGACGCTCCCCATCCAACTTGACAGAGCTTGAGCAAATCTGCAAGGAAGAATGGGAGAAAATCCCCAAATCCAGATGTGCAAAGCTGATACAGACATACCCAAGAAGACTCAAAGCTGTAATCGCTGCCAAAGGCACTTCTACAAAGTATTGACTCATGGGGTTGAATACTTATTGACACAAAACATTTTTTCATTTTTAATTAATTTGTAAAAATGTCTAAAAACATTTTATCACTTTGTCATTAATGAGTGTTTTGTGTTGATCGGTGACAAACATAAATCTCAATTTAATCCATTTTAAATTCAGGCTGAAACACAACGAAATGTGACAATAGTTGAGGGGTGTGAATACTTTCTCATGGCACTGTATATGACATTAAAAGCGTTCAAACACATATAAAGCACATTATTAAACCACATACACATGTTCTATGTGGACTTCGTGAACATTACCGCACCGTAAAACTTGGAACATTCACTTCACGCCTGTAAATGAAGCACGGATCCTGGACACTTGAATGAAAGAGGGGAAAGAATGAGAGAAATTTAGAGTTGAGGAAGAGCGAAATTAGGTGATGAAAGAAACAGCAGGGGATCTGAAACACCCCCAGAGAACTTTCCACCGCTTCTATGGAAGCGATTGTGACCTCGGCTCGTACTTGAACCTACGCCTCGCATCGACTCTGGCTGCATCTGTCCCCCTGCTTACACAAGCAACGCATATCAATCGCATGAATACGATTTACCTTACTCTAAACAGAATACGAAATAAATAACTGATTAATATCTATGTGTTGTTGGGGGGGGGGGTGGCAGTGGGAGGTGAGTGGAAAGGGGTGGGGTAGGACTTCATAAAGTGTTGCTCGACTGAATGTTTCACATTAGGGAGGTCTTAGTCCTGCAGTGGACTAAAGATGCTGTTAAAGTCAAGTCAAGTCAAACATGTTATCGAAAAATAATGCTTTTATAAGGTAAACAATTGGACTAACAGCAAACCCACAGGGGACTCAGTAATGGCTGTTGAAGCCTGTCTAAGATGGTCATTCCCTGTTACCAAGAGCATCAGCATGATCAGTTTTACTGATTGCTTTCTTTTCCAAAAGACAAAGTGTCGCTATAATGGTGGAGATGGCGTGGTGGTGGGGGGGGGGGGTAGGTGGGAGACATGGTGTATAGTATCACCATTACAGTGTGTATAAAAGAGTATATTGGTGAGATTGGCAGTATTTGTAACAGTCAGTTAAAGGAACATAAATACCTACTCCAGCATAATCACCTTGTTTACTCCGGTCATGCTACCACTCCTCTTCACGCTCTTTTCCTTCATTTGTTTTAACTATTGCAATTAAGCATGCATTGGAGAGTAAACATGAACTGGACTGGCAAAAAGTGAGGGTACTAGAATTAACTCTGAACTGAGCCTAGTGTGCTTTCCTGTAGGTATGGTATATACATGAATGTGAGGCCAGACTGACCCGTGAAGTTATCGGATCCATGAGGCTTTGCATATGCATTTGAGAAATGCAGGTAACATACAGGATCAGTGAGTTCAGGACTGGATAGATTGCATGGAGGGGGTAAGAGAAAGCAGGGCAAGATGGTCAACAAAAGCTCACTTGATTAGCCCTCGATGTACATGTTACACAATTAGAGAATCACAGCTAGGTTGGCAAATACTGTAGTGGAAACTCTGCCTCTGGAAAGGAGTATACTGAGTGCAGATAGTGGAAACTCTGGAAAAGATGTCTCAGGATCCGATGTCCTGAAAGTATGAACGTGTCTGAGGATCTGAGTGCATAATGGAATATTTTTGGGGAGGAGGAGCGAAATGTAGTGTGTTCCCAGGAAGGAACTTTACATTAACTCATTCACAACATCTGATGTCTCATTTGGCAAAGGAAAGGCCATGAATGTAAAATGATGCTCAAAATATCTTCAATTACAGATGACGAAAAAATTTCAAAAATTGTTGGAGTTGTTATTTTATCAATTTTATTGAACATGTCTTGTAAGTTACGATTAGGTACTGTTCAATGCATGAAATATTTTAGCCCATAAGCACTTTAATCTGTTACTCTTACAGTATCACGTGTGAAGGCAACAGATTGAAGTGTTACACGAGAGTTCATAGAACATGATACCCCCGCAGTGTTCTCGTAAATACTTCAATTTTAATAAAGAATGATATTATAGATAGTTCAAAAATATGGATGTTTCGAGCTACTGAAAGAGGCTTATGCACCAACCTAATACACTGTAATAAGACGACGTTGAGATGCAATTTAGGAGATTGTAATGTTCCTGGAATTCAATATAACTCCTTGATATTTAAGTCCATCAACACGGTTCATTGTACGCAAAAGCTAAAGTCATTCAGTATGAGCAATAATCAGAGCAGGCATCTCCATTCCTGGCTTGTGGCGTGCTTCTCACATGTTCCGCCCTTCTGGATCTAGAGGTATATTGTTAAGGGGTTGCCGGCCGGGACATGAGTGGCTTCTCAGACCCGTTTCCTGACCTTTGACCCTGAAGCCTAAGAGCCGCAGATAACTTCGCGGCACGATGGGTTGCAAAGACGATTACTTTAGGGAGGATACTCACGTCCAATTCCCACGTTAATTTCCCAGCAAATTAATCGCCCAAGAGAGTGAACCGCGCTCTTGCTGCCCCACTTCTAGAAATCAAGAACAGCTGAGCTGAACAGTAAGTGGGATGTCCGCTTGTCTTTGACCGTAGCAAAACTGTGGGGCAAAACTACCATCCACTCTTTACACTCTCAAGTCTAACCAATAGAGAAAGAGACAATCAGGCAGATTGGAAATGAATGGTCATGTGGACAAACAAGTACATACATATATACGACGCAATGCAGTGTCACGAAAGACAGTCTTACCCTTAAACATGCAAGCCGCTTCGACAGTCACCTTCTCATGAAACCACAAACATAGGCACCATATTCGCCGCGGAAAATTACACAAGAAAGAGTGAAAGAGAGATAAAGAATGTGGGGCTCATTGGCGACCACTCATTCACCCGACATAAGTCTGCAGGCTTACGTTGTTCCTGACATGAAAAGGGGAGGGAGGGAGAGAAGAGAGGGTGATGGTGTGATGCACCATGTGGGGAGAGATGTGGATGGATGCTTCAAAATGCATTCGAGGAAATCATGAATGTGAATCAGTAACCCAGCTATGAATGAGTCGAGGGTGAAACCGTTGACTGGTGTGTGTGTGTGTG